>JAQQSW010004077.1:0-14529 GCA_028646575.1 Pseudocheirus occidentalis
AAAATATTAAAAAATAAAACTCCTCTGATACTGATTATTCCCATTATTTGTCATCTTGGCCAATTTACAGGGTGTGAGTTGAAACCTCAGGATTGTTTTGATTTGCATTTATTTTGTTAGTAGTGGTTTGGGGCATTCTTTCATGTGGTTATTAATATATTGTTTTTGAAGCTATCTCAGTCATCAAAAAATGCTCTAAATCACTACTGACTAGAAAGAGAAAGGATCTATATGTATGAAAATATTTATTGTAGTTCTTTTTGTGGTAAGAATTAGAAATCAAAGCAATGCCCATCATTTGGGGAATATCTGAACAAACTGTGGTATATGATTGTAATGAAATATTATTGTGTTCTAAGAAATGATAAGCAGGATGATTTCAGAAAAACCTGAACTTACACAAACTGATGCAAAGTAAAATGAGCAGAAGCAGGAGAAGGTTGTACACAGTAAAAGCAATATTGCATGATGAAGAACTGTTATAGGCTACCATTCTCAGCAAGACAATGAGCCAAAACAATTCCAAAGGGCTCATATGTTATCAGCCTCCAAAGAAAAGATATTGTCTGAACATAAACTAAAGCATGCTATTTTTCAATTTCCTTTTTTCCTTTCTTTCCTTCCATTCAAGTCTTCTTGCACAAAACGGTCACTGGAAATGTTTTACATGATTGCACATGTATAACCTATATCAGAATGCTTGCCATCTCAGGGATGGAGGAGGGAAGAGAGGGAGCAAGGGATAGAATATGGAACTCCAAAACTTTAAAAAAATGTTTTGATATGTAATTGGGCAAAAAAATAAAATACTATTTTAAAACAGATTGCTTTTGAGATACTTGTTCATATCATTTGGCCTTTGAAACACTGGAGGTACCATATATGAAGCTATGTCTGTGTATATAAATCTATGTTTATACAAATAATATATGTATATGTATATGTGTGTATATATATGTACATATATACATTTACACACACACACACACACACTAGTTGTTTATATATGCTTTGATTACTAGATCCTTATCTGAGAAATTTTGAAAATAAGACTTTTTTCCCATTTGTTTTGGGGGGCACATTTTTGGAAACACACTGAGAAGTTGCCCTAATTCTGTTTTCTGCCTTTCTTTGTAACCCCTGTACTGAGGACAATGTCTGGCACAGAGCAGGCACTTAAATGCTGTTTGCTTGATCCTGAGAGCTGACGTGTGGGAATCTTGTGTTTTCAAAGACTACCTATAGAATTCATGCTGTGACTGGCATCCTACCAAATTGGAAAAGTCTCAAACACAGTTGACGATGACCTGTATCTATCATTTGAAGGCTAGACTGCTCAAGAAGCTCATCAGTTTGGTAATAGCTTGATAAATTATATGGTCACAGCAAGTATCAGAAACTATCTGCATTAAAAGCCAGTTAAAGTGGAAAAGAGGCGGATTTAGTTCAGATATGAGGAAACATTTCTTAATTACTAGAGGCAGGCAGGAGTGGGATGGCTGACTTGAGAGGAACAATGTGCTCCCTCCTATGGAAGTCTTCAAGTGGAAGCTGGGAGAATACTTGTCAATGACTGACATTCAGGTATTGGCTGCACTAAATCAATCACTCAATACACATTAAGAACCTACTATGTACTAGGCACTGTGCTAGGTACTGTGGATACAAGACCAGAAGTGAAACAATATCCAGAGTCTTAAGATGCTTCCATACTATAGAGGGAAACAGAAAAATGTATACGAAATAAAAACAAGGTAATTTAGGGCAGGAAAGCTCTAGCATCTGGGAGATCAATTTAGATTGGCATTTGACCTAAACTTTGAAGGCAACTATTCTGAGAATGGGAGAGAATAAATCCAGGTATGGGGACCAACCTGTACAAAGACACAGAGAAATCAAGAACGTTAGGTGTAAAGTGCTAGAGGCCAGTTTGACTAGACCAAAAGAATGTATTTGATTCTAGAATAGGGAGTAACTAGTTTATTCAGCATTCAACTGAAACTGCTATCTTCAAAGTGACCAACAATTTCTTAATTGCCAAATATAATGGCCTTTTCTCCATCTTCTTAACTTCTGTAGCCTTTGATATTATCAATCACCTTTTCCTTGATATTATCTTCTCTTTAGGTTTTTGAGCATTCTCTTTACCTGCTTCTCCTAGAATTACTCGTGGAATTAATAGTGTCAAAGTCTAAATGCCAAAAGTAATTATGGACTACTTTGTCACAGAAGTATATAAATAAAATAATGGTACAATGAATCATATTTCCATCCACAAATTCAAGTTTATCAGAAATAACGGCAGTGCTCAACAGCCTTCTTTGGGGGGAGGTTGCAAATTGTACTTTATTATTACTGAGCAAATAGCTTTATTGCCGAGGACAGTGTCTGAGTTGGTTTGGAAGACACATAAAGGGTAGTGTATGTTTTCTTAAAAGTTTTTCTCTCAGGTTTGCTTGCAGTTTCTTTCCCCTCTTTAGCTTCTGTTTGGAACTTCAATTCAGCAGCTAATAACCTACAGAGGGCAGCAAAGCATCCATTCTAAAGTCATATTATTTATGAAAATAAAGTTCAAAATAAAAATTCTACTACAAAGGATTGCAGTGACTCAGCTGATATACTCCCTCACTAATAAAAAACAAGTATTCTCAAACCATTATAAAGGTACAGTCATTGTTTCACTTAGGGGAACATTTTCACATTTATACTTCTCATTTAAAAGGTTACTAAGCTTTTTTGTTTTAGGTATCATCTTAGCTAGAAAGCTGAAAGGGACCTCTTTTGAAGTTTCTTAATTTAATCAACTAATTTTACAGATGAGGAAAGGAAGACCTACAGTTTAAGTGATTTATCTAAGACTACAAAACCATTAGCAATGTCAGGATTCAAAACCAGTTCCTCTGATTTCAAATCCAGCATTATTTCCTTTTTATAAATCAATCATTTATCAGCCATGAACAAGTCTAATAATCAGGCTGTAAAGAAAAACAAAAAAAAGGAAAATACCTTAATGATAAGGATATTCACAATCAACCCGCTGTGCAGAAGAGATTTAAATGCTCATTCACTAAACAAAAAAGACCAGAATGACACAGAAATGCTAAACCTCTGTGCCATGTGGCCACAGAATAGCACTGAGTATGCACAGAAAAGCTTTTGCCAATTATGCACACATGCAAAGAAAGCTGTGATTAGTGGATTTTAGAATTTGTAGATTATAAATACCATTACCACCATATTGATTCTTTTTAACAAGTTTGCTAATTTTATGAGTCAAGCATGCAAGACAGAAAATATCAAACAAACCCAAATTTTATCTTAATTTGAGATGCACTGAAATTGCTTTCATATGATGTTAAGTATAATAATAATTTTAAAAGACCTGAGAAAGTCCTAATTTGGCAAGTGATCCCCCAAATCATAGTATTTTGGGATTTTTTGTTAAATTGAAAAATGTTAGTGTGCTACATAAATATGCAGCCCATATAACATTAGTAGCTATTTGCTTAAATAAATTTACCAAACTCATAAAGGATAAAAAAGCAATAAAGGAAAAGCAGTAAAGATTGCATTATTCAATTCTAAGAGACCCCAACAAAAACATACAGAGACCAAGCATACTTATACAATGAAGCACAGATAACAGAAAAGTTAAACAGAATTCAATGACTTGACTTGAGCAATATCTAGAACATGATGTCTCAAATATTGTTTCTTAAAATTCTGGCTTGGCAACTGTCAGTTACAAATTATGTACCTTCCAGGTAACACTGCCAGTAAAGCAACTTGTACAGCTTTGTGAAACATTCAGAGAATGAATTAATATTAGAACATTTCATCTTGTAAATGTTGTAATAAGAGATATATTAATAAAAAAGTTACAATGCTGAGATTACACAATTGCAGAACAATGAAGCATTGGCTGTGCATTTCAAAATTGCAAAATTTATGTCCTGTTTTCTATCCTTTAACATTAAACTAATTCCACAGGTAAAATAAATAAACAACTTTAGATGTTTTTTTATTGAAGCCAAAGAGAGCCTAATTTTTATTTTATATTTCCTACAGTGTTTGGATCCATTCTACTCTATATTCAATAGACACTGCCTGCTAATTAAAAGAAGATTAAGGCTAAGTATACAAAGTAGCCCTAACTCCCAGGTGGAGTGTCTTATTTCACTTTTATAAAATACTTTACAATTCCTGAATAGGTAACCATGTAGGCAAAGTCAACTCTACCATTTCCTCATTATTATATACCTTTTTTCACTTTTCTTCTTCCATAGTCCCTTCTTCTCTGTTTCCTTCCATTAAGTCTTTCCTTTTTCTTCTGGTCTACGCCTGCGTCCATCCATAGGCAGAACCTAACTTCACACTACAGGTCAGGCTATAGAAGTCGATGACCTCTTGGACGCAGCTCCTTTCCACTAATTTGACACTTCTATTCTCTACTCACACAGACTCGATCATCCAAACTTTATTATTTTACTGTTTTATGCTATCAACTCCTTCCACTAACTTGCTCTTCTTTTCAGAAACTCCTTTATCCAAAGCCAATCTCTTTTTGCCTCTTAAGGTAACTAGGCCCTTAAAAAGACATTTACTTCACAGATATGTTGTATGCCTTGGTAACACCCATATTTAATCATGCAGACTAAATATTTTAAAGGGAGAAGTTTAAATGATAAAACTAAAGCAGATTAGCTTTGATTGGTAGAATCAGAATACATATCTATCAAAGCATATTCTTGAAGGCTCTTAAGCTTCAAAAACAGACAACTTATTCAGGATCAAATCAAGGTTAAAACAATTTTCTCCTGGTTTCTTAGAACATGCTCTTGTAGAAAGAAGGCAGATTTCCTCTCATGACTACTACCAAAGTAGGAAAAGTAGCACATTCATTCAAAGAACATATTAGTAAATTTACTGTGATCTTTCTAACAAAAGAATCTTATTACATGAAAAAGGCAATTTTAAATTTATGAACACAGAGCTCCACTGCTTATGAGTCCTTTCTACCTGAGATCATTTTAGTCTTTTTTAGAGTTTTGGGAAAGTTGAAGGGAAGCATGTGAAGCTGAAGGATCACACTGCATGCAATACTAAGAAAACAGACAAAGAAACGGAGAGTACAGGTCATGCAGCGAAAGAAAACAGAAAAAGGTGCCTGCCCACGGCCTTGAGGAGACGCTAGAGAGGCCACTGACCTGGAAGGGTCAGCACTGTTGCCATTTCTTTCACATATAGCTTTTGATCTGGATGGATGGAGTGCCAATGACTTTCACACACTTCTTTTCCTTCAGAGGCTGTTTATCCACAGGTGGGGTTTGGGGGAGAGAGAGAGTCACAGCTGAATTCCCAGAATTCTCTGGGATTTGGTTTTCTCCTCCTAGGTTACTGGCAGAGTAGCTGGTCTCACTGTTAGATGTTAAATTAGAAGGGTCTTTTAGGACAGTTCTAGCAGCAGTTACATCTTTAGAAAGAGGTACATCGAAGGGCAACTTCTCACACTTTGTTTTATGTACAGGTATTTCAACGGGTTCTAAGAAGAAAAAGATTTCAAACATGTTAAAATAATAAGCTTTAAAAAAAATGCCAGACACCATTAATGTGCAGTTTTAAAAATATTCTCACTGTTAGTGTACATTTATTAAAAATCTACTATGAGTTAAGCTCTGAGCTAGGCACTGGGGAGATACAAAGACAAGTATGACATAATTTGTACCCTTAAAGACTTACAAACATCACAATCCACCTTTAGAGAATGCAGAGTCTGAAAGATACTTTATCATCTTGCTACCTTTTTCCATGGCTTCAAATTCTGATCTCTTAGATCTGTTCCAGGTGCTAACATTTGATAACTTTCTGGGTATGATGTAACCTAACTGCCAGTCAAGGAATACGACATCTTCAAATGATTAAAATAGAAGCAAATCAAAAGGGAAGGAAAAGATAGATGCATGGTAAGCATGAAGAGGATATCAGACTGACTAGTGAAGAACTGTACAAAAGTGGCAAAAACCATATCAGAGATATGTATAGCTGAAAATAGAAATAGGCCAGTCATAGAGTGAGAGTGAGGAATAACCAATAAACAGCTACACATGTCACAGGTATCTACACAATGTTAAAAGATCTTGAAGAAAGCTACCAGTATACCTGGTGAGCCACCTGTTAAGGTTACAGGCAGAACAAAGAAGCTGACATATCAGAAGAAAGAGCTATTTTGTTTTTAAATACATATCCAATTTGTGTGAACTTCAAAAGTAAGGTAGTATGGCTTTTTAAAGGAAAATGCTTTTTGAAAATAATCAAAGTCTTTGGAAAAATCTGAATAGAATTCAAAGATTCAGAGAAGTAGAATTATTTCCAAGCTTCTTTGCTACAATTTTTAACAAATACCACATACCACTATACCCTAAATTCATCATCAAAAAATTCACTAAAAATCTGAGTCCTTGATGCAAGTGCTTGTTTTAAAATAAACAATTTAAAGCATAACCATATAGGGAGACTATAGTAAGAGAAACAAACAAAAAAAGTAAAGACATTAAATGATTACCTTCTGATCACAGTGTTACAAAACTGTATCAACTCTATGTAGTCTAATTTGTGTAAACGTGTTCACATAGTCATTAGTAGAGCTATAGTTAAAAATCAGTATTTACATATTTTATTTTAAATTTTATGATTTACATACCTTCAGGTTCATATTTCATTTTCAGTTCATCTAGTTTAATTCTCAGGTTCATATTTTCACTTTGGAAAAGCTGGAGATGCCTTTCATTTGCAAAAAGCTTTCTCTCTACCTCCAAAACTCGCTGGCTCTCATATAATGCCTTCATTCGCTGTGAGGATAGTTCATCTCTAACCTTTTCAATCTCTTTGCTATGGAAAAAAAATGACTAATCGCTGTTAAAACAAGTCAATGTTTTTAGAGAATTCATCTAACGTTTTAAAATAACAAATGTCACACAGCATCAAATTATGTGTCAAAAAATTAGTTTTTAACTCTTCATTAAAAGAGCTGTTACTTTTACAAGTCAAACTTGAATTTCAAGAGTCCTCATGAAAATTTCTCAGCAAGAAACACTGCTTAAAATCAAAACTAGAAGCAGAGAAGGGGAGGACATAATGTGTCATATCTATTTTTACTATGTAAATTCCTTGAAGTTTAGAATGAAGGAAGAAATTTTGCCCTTTGGAAAACATGAAATAATTTAGAAAGATATTTTTGATATTCCATACATGAAAAATTAAATTATATTTCATTGTGACATTTTTATAAAACTGGTGTAGGAAAATAAAATCATTACTTTGATCACATTGTTTCCTTTTTTTTTATTCTTAATTGTGAACTGTCAGCATCATTGAAAAAACTGCAATGAAATACACTGTACAGAAACAAATGAAAAAAATAGCTATTTCTCTACAACCAACCTACCTCTGATACTTACTTTGAGTTTTACAACTTCATTTGAAGTAAATCAATATAATATGTATTATCCTCAGGAGTGCACAAGCTGTTAGAGGGCTTGGATTCCATGTTTCCATATAAATGCTGAAGAAAAGAATTATAATCATCACAAAACATACAACAAATAATGTGCAATGCTGACTTCTAAAACTGGACAGAAATATGTTTAAGGGATTTTGATTTTTTTTTTCCCTTCATGGTACCCAAGAATGGAAAAATTAGAGGTAGGAAAGAAGGTGAATAATTTTTAAAACTGAATTAATTTCATCTGATCAAAAGGTTACAGTAGAATTAATGCAAATACTTACTTGAAACTATGTGAAAATATTCTGTCAATAAATTTCTACATTAAAGTTTTATATTTAAAAGACCAAATGTTTAACATTTTTCAGCTACAGAAAACTGTTCAAAATATTATACATACCTTAAATTTCTCTAACTGCTTTATTTTCACTAAAAGATTTTCTACTTCACCATTCTTCTGTTCTAACATAGCCTGCAAGCGTCCCAGCTGCTCAAATTCTGTTTGTGACCATCTCATCTGTAGCAGTGTGGCAATTTGTAACTAGAAAAATGAAACAGTCTTCATAAGCCAAATTGAGAAAAAAACCAAACAAACCAGAAGAAAAAATTGCATAACCAGGACTTATTGGCGCATATATTTGTTCTAATGGCATTGGTTCAGTTCATTTGTAAAAGTAAATATAGTAGCATACTATATATTTGTGGCTTAATACAAAATGTATCTGCAAACATCTTTTGCTTTAAAATATGCATAAAAACAAAAGTAATATTTAAGGTGGAAAGGAAAACAGATCAAAAGAATTCAAAGTATTTTCATGTCAATCTGCCATTTTGCTTTTTTTAAGCAAATAAGGCTAATGACTTAAGTAATTATTAAAATTTCAATTAAAGGTAAAACTATCACATAGACATTGTTATTCTAGCAAAAGAAATTTTTTAAAGCATCCATGAGATTTGAGCAACCCCAGGGATAACATGGGTTGGTTTCACTTGCTAAGAATATCTACTTTGCCCTCCACAAGTTCTTACTACCTTTCCCCTGTTCCTACTCTTCCTCTTCAGCCCCAGGCCCCAGGAGCCAGTACTACTTTAAAGAGGGGTTTTAAGAGTCATTGATCAGCAGGTAGGGATGATGAGATCCCTGAACAAGAACAGGATCAAGGCATCTCAGGCTGTTTGAAGATTATATACCTGTGTACTGCCTTCCATCTAATCATGAGTCTTTAGCTTAACATCTGCAATTTGATTTATCAAAAATACTTAAGTGCCATGAAGAGTTGTATTATATATACCAGCATATTGCATTATAAATGACTATCCACCCCCACACACGTGTGTATATGTATATATCTGCGTGTGCATGCACGCACATGCATGCACATATATGTATATGTATACGATCAGTTCCTAGTGATCTATACATATTATAAACGAAGAATAATAATGGCTAAATAGACTTTTGCTAACTAGCTTCAGGAGTACAACAACCATATATAACATAATTTCAAATGTGTTAAAAACTTTGGAATGCTACCTATTTTAAAGTTGGAGATTTCCTGAATAGTGGGGGGGGGGGGGAGTGGCGGGGAGAGGAAGGGATGAGGTGTGATATATGTCTTCTATGTGATGACCTGCAGTTTGGGGTCTTTTTTCTTGAGAGAGTATATTTGTTTAAATTTCTCTACATCAGCACCATGCACAATTACAAATAAATGATTCACAATTATTCCAGACCTTCATTCTTTGCATCTGTTCTCTATTAAGTAAGTGTTGTTTTTGAAGAGATTGATACTGGACTTTCATACTGATCAGCTGTTGCTCCATTTCTGCCCTTCGATCTTCCACCTAGAAAACGTCACTTTTTAAATTCTTCATTGAGTAGGGGAAAAGATGTAATTCTCTGTTCTGTTAGCTCACTATTCAAATTTTAAGTACATCTGCAAACAAAGAGTTGCCTTTACTGTTGGGGTCCAAGGCCTGCTGCAACGCATGGTCCAATTGTGTTTGTAGATCTTGATTAGTTACACGAGCTTTCTAAATTAAAGAAAATCTAAATTATATATGTAATTTCAAAAAACAACCAAAAGCTAGAGATAGAGATCAGTGAAAATGATACCTCTAATGCGTTAAAGTACGAAACAACTTCTTTCTCTCTGTCTTCTTTTTCCCCTTGAAGACATTCCAGTTGGTGCTGTAAGTTGTTATTAATAAGTTCTAGTTCTTCTTGTCTGTACTGCAGCTCATTCACTCTTTCTTCAAGATTAGCCTGTTCAAAATGGAAAAAAAAAACCAAACACTTAAAAAGATACTTTCATAAAGAACGCTTCAGGTAGCTGCTCTTCAGGCTCTCCAAATAACATTTCTTTAAACACACACACACACACACACACACACACACACACACACACACACACACGAAGGTCTCTTCCACTGCTAAACTGATGATTATATGAAAAGGAAAATATACAACGTATGGTACCAAGAGCAGGTTAATTTCCTGACTGGAAACCAATGGTAGATCTTCTCTCTGAGAATGTTTTTCCTTTTTTTTTTTTAAACAAAAACCAGTTTTAATGATGCCTTTTATTATTACATTAGAGTCAATTCATCATCCCCACTGCCCCCCACTGGGCCTTACCTTCTAACAAAGGAAAATTAAGCAATAAAATCTGATATAATGGTAATTTAATACAATCTAGTGTCTTAGATGTCTTCTCCTGCCACTGTTGGGAGATATTATTTCTTTGTTCTTCAGCACTGTCTGTTACTCAGATTACAATTTTTTAGAGATCCTTTCATTTACACGTTATTTTAGCCATTGTTTTCCAGGTTCTCTTGGTTCCACCCAAGGATTTGTCATCTTTCCTGATTTTCTGGGTATAAGGTGAAAATAGCTATTTTAATTTATATCTCTCTTACAGCAGTGATTTGGAGTATGTTTCCAAATAGTCATTTATATTTTTCAATTTTCTTTTAAAACTGCTTGTTCATATCCTTTGACCACTTATCTATTTGGGATTGGTTCCTAGTGTTAACAGGTTTTTGTCAATCCTCAACATATTAACTATCAGAATTTTATCAATGATATAAGATAAAAATATTTTTCCTCACTCTATTTTTTTTCTATCTTTACAAATGATTTGCACAAAAGCAGTTTAATTTTATGTGGTCAAAAACTATTTATTTTTTATGATCGCTTGTCCCTTGCTTAAGAATTTTCTCACACACTTAGGGGTGTGGAATATATCAAAGCTCGCACTGATGTGGGTTGTTCTGTAGTATTTCATTTCTTTTTTATTCTTTTTTATAGGGGATGGCTTACTGAGAAGGAGTAAAGGGGGAAAGATAGGTTCAGAAATGAAAGCAATGCTTAAAAAATGCAAAAACAAAATTTTTTAAGAGAATTTTTAAAAGCATGAAAGGTACCTGATCTTATTATTTACTTTTGCTGTGTGACTTATTTTAGATTATGTAACCATTTTAGTATAAGATGTTGGTCTAAACTTAATGTCTATCAAAATCCACTCAATGTTTCCCAGAAGTTCTACCAAGTAGTTTTGACGATGGCTACTTTATAATACAATTTGCAGCCTGGTAATATTATTTTTCCTTTTTTTTTCAATATAAAACTTGAGATTTTAGGCCTTTTGCTTTAGATGAATTTTATTTTGTCCAGTTCTCCAAGTTAATTTAATTAGCAAAGTCATTTTAATATTGGCGCAGCCTCAACCATGAATCGCTCGCCAATTACTGGAGTCTCTCTTTATTTCTGTAAAGTACTTTATAGCTGTAGTTACAAAAATCTTGCACATGTGTTGGTGGGTTAACTCAAACATTCTATGCATTTTATCTCCCTGATAATTTAGGTTTCCTGCTAGTAATCAAATCACAAGATAGGATTGTAGGAATGCAAACTTTATGCAGAACAATTTTCAACACTGTTTTAGGCTTGAAATATGAATCGAATCTTTGTCATAATATTCATCATCTGCCAGCATTAAATAACTCTGTATTTCATGAGGGACTAGCCACAATAACACAAGCATTGCATTAAACTTAAAATTAAAATATGCCCTAAGTCTCCAAAAAGATGATACAGCATTTTCTAACGAGATTAATAAAAGTTAGATCAATAACCATTTCATCTTGAAAGCTAGCTCATTTACTCTGAGACAAGAAAAGAACTATCATACTATAAAAGCTAACTCAAACAAAGAATCAGGAAATTGTATGCTATAAATCCATACCTTTACACTTTCCAACTCAGTTATCTCAATTTGAAGACTCAGCATTTCTGAAGACATGGTTTCATGTACACGCTCAGACATTATCTGAAATTCCTCTGATTTAGCAGATAACATTTCCTTCTGATGTTCTATTTCGTGTTTCAATTGTTTTTCACTTAGTTGGGCTTCTTCTAACTCAGCTTTCAACTTTTCCAGCTTAAAAAAAAATATACGATTGATGCCAAAAGTAAGCAAGTCACTATATGTTGTGGGAACTTATAGTTGGGAAAAGTATTTTATTTAGATAACTAAAGGTTAATGCAATAATTTCGGAATGAAATCCTTCCAAAATATATCACACAACTGCAAATTTTAATAAAAAGAATACACAGGATACGATTTAACATTTTTTTAATTTAATTTTTTTCAATGAACAAAAACCCATTTTTCTCTCCCTCCCATCTCTCCCAATTTGGGGGAACAGCTCTTGTATCAAATACGTATGGTCAAGCTAAACAAATCTGCACACTGGCCATGGCAAAAAAACCTTGTCTCATTCTATACCCCAAGTCCACCATTTCCATCAAGAGGTAAATAGGATGCTCCATCATGAGTCCTCTAGAATCACGTTTGATCATCATGCGTTGATAAGAATTTTCAAGTCTTTCAAAGTAGTTTGTCCTTATAGTGTTATCTATAAATTGTTCTCCTGCTTCTGCTCATTTCACTATGTACCAGTTCATACAAGTCTTCCCAGGATTCTCTGAAACTATTCCCTTCATTCCATCACATTTATATACCTTAATATGTTCAGCCACTCCCCAATTGAGGGTTATCCCTTTTGTTTACAGTTCTTTAACACTGCAAAAAAACTGCTATAGACATTTTATACATATAAGTCTTTAATCTATTTACTTGATGTTTTTGGAGGATAGCCTAATAGAGGTATTCACTGGGTCAAAGGGCATGTATAGTGTAGTGACATTTTTGGTAAACTGTTCCCAGAATGGCTACAGGTTTCTCCTTCAAAGTGTAGGGTATAAGGGATAACTTGACCAATGGTTGAGTCAATCAAACATACTCATTTAGATGATATTCCCCCCAAGAGAAAAAGACTTATTTTATGTTGATTGTGTTATGTTAAACGACATACGCTCCTCTATAGCTTTGTTATTACTTGCTTTAAACAATGCATAAATATTAAGCATTTTGTTGTTGTTGTTTTAAAAAAATCAGACCCCCTGACATGGGCCTGGTATCAAAGACACATAGGAAACTAACACAAACATATCAAGAGCAAACCCCCAGTAGATACAAAGTCAAAGGAAATGAACAAATAATTCTCAAAAGAAAAATGGCAAAATACTAACAGCCAAGTGAAAGACTGAGCCAAATAACTACAAATAAAAATAACTCTTGAGGTTTCATTGCACACCCAGCAACCTTGAAATGATAAAAAACTGGGAATAAGTCCGTGTTAGACGAGGTATGGAAAGACAGGCACGCTAATACTGAGAGTGGAACTGCAAATTGGTCCAGCCATTCTGGCAAGCATTTTCAAATTGTGTTAAAAAGTGATGAAAACATGCATGGAGGCCTGCAGCTGAAAGGTCCCACGCACATCAGAACCTTCATAAGCAGCACTTTTTGTAGTGACAAAAGACTGCAAACAAAGCGGATGTCCTTCAACAGGAGCATGGCAACACAAACTGGGACATACAGATGATGGGGTATTACTGCACCATAGGAAACAATGAATATGGAAAATTCTGGGAAGTTTGAAGACATATGAACTGATGCAGAGGAAAGTTAGAAACAGGAAAATAACATACACAAGAACTTAAAAAAAAAAAAGTAAAGAACAACAACCAAAAAACCCCAAAACCCTGAACACCTGAATTAGAATGACCAAAGCTGGCCTCCTCCAGACAAGGATGAGACAAAGTGCCTCTTGCACCTCCCTCCTGCTTTCAGCAGAGGCCTGAGGCCACAGGTGTGAACCATTGTATACAGCTGTATATCAGCTGTTGTGCTGATCGCTTTTGCTGAGGAGCTTTTTTTCCCCTTTCTCTATTCCTGTTACAAGGAAGGCATGGCTGAATGCACATGGAAAGAGAGGGATAAACTTTGAAATGAACATGATATAACAACATACTAACAAACGTTTGAAAAAAATGCCCCAAACCTTGTTCTTAAGTTCATTCGCTTCCTGCCTGTGGCTCCTCGAGAGCTGTTCTTCCAGTTTATCGAGCTGCCATTTTTGCTGCTGTCTCCTGGCATCACATTCAGAGCTCAAACTTTCTAACATCCGATTTTTAAGTTTAACTTCTCGCTGAAGAGTAAATTTTTCTTGTTCTATAACTCTAGGGAAAGATTCAATTACAATACAAATATAGTCAAACTAATTTAGGTTATCACATGGATATATTTATCACTTACCCCTGCTCAGTAACTGCACAACCAATTAGATGTAGTTTTGTATGCTACAAATAGGACCTGGGTTCAGATTCTAGCTCTGCTACAAATTACTTTGTTATGCCTTAATTTTCTCATCTGTGGGATAAAAATGGTATTTGCATTATGTACCTCACCAGAGTTGGTTTTTTTTTTGTTTGTTTATTTTTGCTTTTTGGAGGGCAGTTGGGGTTAAGTGACTTGCCCAAGGTCACACGGCTAGTTTTTTGTGTTAAGTGTCTGAGGCCGGATTTGAACTCAGGTACTCCTGACTCCAGGGCCGGTGCTCTATTCACTGCGCCACCTAGCCGCCCCAGAGTTGTTTTAAGGATGGAATATAATGTAAAG
>JAQQSW010004078.1:0-14529 GCA_028646575.1 Pseudocheirus occidentalis
ATTGCTGTTCTTATTTTGCTTCCTTTTCCTCATGTTGGCCAATCAATTAATTGGTTGGGGTTTTTTTTAGGTCTGTATCACTCTATTTCCAGGGGGAAAGCTCTGTCCCAAATTGCTGGGGTTTTCATAGCCGCCGGAGCTATTAGGGGGATGCTGCAGCCCCCATCAGCTTTGGTTTGCTAAAAGCATACCCCAGGACCACCACTCAAGACCACAATCTGGATCCAGGCTGCTCAACGCAAGAACACGTGGCCCTGATCAATCGACTCGGCCCTGCTGCAATTGGCAGTCCAGGAGCTGTGAAGCAGCCTAGTGGGGGCAGTTGCTGGTTATAGCAGATCCTGCCATTTCCCTTTCCGCTTCCTTGCCCTGGGAGCAGATTGTCAAACTGCTTTTCCTCCCCTAAATTTAGTTTGAAAGCTTGACTTTCACTGACTTTTCTCCAATCCTCTAAATCCTTCCTGGCTTGATAGATGTGGAGATTGCTTCAGGTGCTATAGATCTGCTATCTGGTAGACTCATGCTACAGCGCGGCTCCTCCCGTCCACCCTGGGGCCTGGCCTTGGTTTTGATTTTGGGCTGGGCTGGCCTCGGTTCCCAGCCTGCCACAGTGAGCCCTTCCGCTGCCTTCAGTGGGAGATGTGTTTTCTGTATTTTTGTGAGTTTAGGAGCCCTAAAATTTGTTTAGAGTCATATTTTATGGGTATTTAGGGTGCCTCTGTGAGAGCTGCAAGACTTTGCTGCTTCTTTGCCCCCATCTTGGCTCCGTCCCTTCGTGACACTTGTATTGAAAAGTGGGCCAGAAAAGCTTTATAGGCTAGATAGAATCTGAGTCCAGCTCATCATTCCTACACCACAACAATATTCTGACCCAATCACACTCTATCTGGAAGATTGTCTATGAGAGTTTTTCCCCAATTTTTCCTGATTCCTTCTATTCTTGGCTACCTAGGTTTTCTACATTGGATTTATTCCTTTGGAAACTGCCTGTCTATATCCTTTAAACCATTCCCACCCCCTACACTACATTCTCCCAAATACCAGTTCATTTCTTCCTCTTCTTTGTTTACTACCTAATCTCTCTTCATGGGCTTTGCCTCTAGATGCTTTCTTTGTTCTTTCTGGGACCTTCATAAGGTGAGACCTTTAAAAGACATCTCATGACCCTTTACCAGTCACCAACAAGCATATTTTTAAGCTCCTATTACATGGCAGGAAGCATCCTGGGCACTGGGGAAATGAAGACAAAATGAAAATCTCGGCCTTGAAGGAACTTACTTTCTAATAGGGGATACAACATGTACATAAAATAGCAAGATTCTCTGTTATGATAATATTGGCAGTTGCATGACTTAGTGGATAGAATACCAGGCCTAGAGTCAGGAAGATCTGAGTTCAAATCCAGTTTCAGAATACTTAACTAGCTGTGTAACCCCGGGCAAGTCACTTTACCTCTATTTGCCTCTGGAGAAGGAAATGGCAAACCACTCCAATATCTTTGCCAAGAAAACTCCAGGCCCAGCACTCTCTCTGCTGCACAATCTAGCTGTCCTATTTACATTGTAATATAGTATCATATTTTGTCATATATTGGCTCATCCTACCCATAAGCAATCAATATTTCTCTAATTGTTTAAGACTATCTTTTTTCTGTAAAGATTTTTTACAGTTGCATTACTCTAGTTCCTGTATATGTATATATGTATGTACGTATGTATACACACACATATACATACATACATATATATGTGTATATATATATTTTTTTATATAAACTCCCAAGTATTTTATACTTTTGTGGTCATTTTAGATGGAATTGCTTTCTCTATATCTTCCTGATAGATTTTGTTGGCATGCTATAGTCCACAGGATCACAAAGAGTTAGATACAACTGAACAACAACAAAAAAGAAGAATACTTCATATTGTCCTTTATGACTTACAAAATATTTGACTCATAACAACCCAAGGAAATGGAAATCTTAGCCAAAAAATTAGCCCGATGAACATACCTGTATCTACACATGTGTAGACATATCCACATGTCAACTTAACAGACATAAAAATATACATAGAGACAACTAAACATGCTATACATATGTATAGATTTTATGTAACACAACTATACACACACAAGCCTATATGCTGCAAAGGCAAGCAAAGAAGTACTTAGCACCTTCTTTCAGCTACTTAAGTATTTAGCACCTTGTTTGAGTCCCTTGTGATTTGAAGGTGGGAGGAACTTGCTGATGCAACAGGAAGGGGAAGAACAGAGAGGGGTTAATGACCATATAAAAGTAGAAGCACAGGCTGGGCTAGAGCAGAACTGGGAGGAAGCATGGCTGTGGTGCCTGTACTTTGTCTGTTTTGATGTTAGTCAGATCTGTGTGCTGATAGAGGTCATTGCTGTTACAGAAACCCTGGGAACTTACTGCTGATTCAGAAGCCCTGAAAGAGGATTTTCTTGTCTGTTTACAGAAGTCCTGGAAGATGGTTTTACTAATATTTGGACTATACTGATGATTTGTGTATATGATGAACATACACTTTGTTTGTGGGTCTATGTTGGTTTCACAGGCAGAAAGTGAATTGATGATGGCACCAACAATGTGCATGGTTCTGTTAAGCTTTGTCTTTTGAGAAACAGAAACTCTGAAGGACTTGAGGTGGACTGGACACTGTGAGCTTCAATATGGAATGGGAGCTGGATGAGGAACTAGACAAGGAGCTGAGAGCTGCCTGCCTGTGAATCCAGGTGACAATTGGGTAGATCCAGGAAGCCGGACCCATGGCAGAAGAAGCATGGAATTCAGGAGCCAGCCTCAAGTCAAGATGAAAAGACCTCTCCTTGGGCACTTAGTGCTGATTGACAAGATCATATTTTACTGTGATCTAGGGGTGGAAGAACTTTATACTTTGCACCTTGTACCCCTTAAGGATAATTGAGTTAAGGATGATTGGAAACTAATCTCCAATAAAGAGGAAAAAAGACTTTTTGACTGAGAGATTAAAACAATGTGACCTAAGGGTTGGAAAACTTTGATCTTTGTACTTTGTGTCACTTAAGGAGGATTGCTTCTTAAGGATGATTGAGTTAAAGACTTACTGAATGATATCTTTTGTTTAAAACTACGTGGCCACTTTAGTGATAAGTTGTTATGTTATATCACTGTGAATGCTTTGGTTTAGTTTATTGCTAATAAATAGTTCACTATACTATGTGATCAGAACCTGAAAGCTATTCACAGCAGCAGTCATCTGGAGAGCTGCTTGTGCTTCACTTTACATATGCACAGAAATCTCTCTCTCTCTCTCTCTCTCTCTCTCTCTCTCTCTCTCTCTCTCTCTCTATCTCTCTCTCTCTCTCTCTCTCTCTCTCAGTGTTCCAGACAACTCTCTAGGACTATAAATTTCATTGAAGAAACTGACTTGTATCTGTAAAAAGAGTTTCCTGACCTAGGAATTCCCTATATCTATTAAATTGCAAATCTCGTCCTGATAGAGGTATATGGATATAGCTATAGTTACATAGTTATTAGAGGTTTAGTTATTGTTGTAGGTATGAGCATAGATACCTGTAGATGTAAATATAGCTATATAATTAGGGACCGAGAAAAGAATGAGGGCCTAGCCCCCAGGTAGGGCTTGGATTTGCCCTTTCCACTAAGTTCATACAGTGTAAGTGTATATGCTGATATCTCTTGCCTGATTCCAATCCAATATTTGGTTTCTAGCCACAAGCGACTAAGGGACTAGTACTGTTTGATAACAAAATGCATTCTATGTGGCTTCCAAGCCAGAAGGACTGAAGACTCAGAAAACATTGATCCAAAACTAAATAAACATACAAGAGATCTAAGCAGCCAATCTTTTCCTGCGTTCACTGGTAAAAGGAGTGCTGGGACCCGGTAGGTAGAAGGAAGGTCGCCAAGTGTTCCTGAGCACATTGCCTCCGTTTTGTGTGACTGTTAATTGTTTTTTCTGATTTTAGGAAAATGTATATCCTGAGATGAGAGTATCCAACTGACCAGTAAGACTTCATCAAAGCCATTAGAGGTTCCACTAGCAATTGGACACAAAGTCTCCCCTTTTTGTAGCTCTGAGAGGCCATTTCCTTCTTACTCCTTTCATTTTTTTATGATATGACTTTTAAATATCTAAAACATGTATCTATTTGGAGTTTACTTTGGCATATGGTGTGAGGTGTTGGCCTAAAACTAATTGCTACAAGACTGTCTTCTAGTTTTCTTAGCTGTTTTTCTCAAATAGTGAGGCCTTCTTCTAGAAGTTGAGGTCTTTAGGATTGCTGAACGCTAGGCTACTAGAGTAGTTTGTTCCTGTTTCTCGTGTATCTACTCTGTTCCACTGACTGTCTTCTCCAGCTCCTTGAGGGCAGGAGCTATCCTTTGCCTCTTTTTCTATACCCAGCACTTACCACAGTACCTGGGACATAGTAAGCACTTACTAAATGTTTACTGACTGAATGATTGAATCAGTACCAAATGATTTTGATGAGTACTGCTTTGTAGTATATTATGAAATCTGGTTAGGCCTTCCCACTTTTTTTCATTATTTCCCTTGAGATTCCTATCTTTTTTTTCCTCCAAATAAATTTAGTTTTCATTTTTTTTGCACTGCATATGGTGACTTTATTGATGGTACAAAATATAGGACTCTAGGCTTTGCCCCTTTACTACAGGGGTACTTTGGAACAAGGATGTGAATGGGACATGGGATCTCCAGTATAGGAACATAAGTTAGGAAAGTGGGTTCCCCAGTGGTGGAACTCCTTTTTTGGCTGGGAATGAAAATCCATGGCTTTCTACTTTACTCCTTGGAGGCCATGTAGACCTTGAAGTCTACTACACTGTTGCTATAACCATACTCATTGTCATACCAGGAAATGAGCTTGACAAAATGGTCGTTGAGGGCAATACCAGCACCAGCATCAAAGATAAAAGAGTAGGTGTTGCTGTTGAAGTCACAGGATACAACCTGGTCCTCTATGTAGCCCAAGACCCTTCAAGGGTCCCTCTGATGCTTGCTTCACCACTTTCTTGATATCATCATATTTGGCAGGCTTCTTCAGGTGGCGGGTCAGATCCACAACAGATACATTGCAAGGAAGAACATGGAAGACCATGCCTGTGAGCTTCCTGTTCAGCTCAGGTATGATTCTGTCTATGGCCTTAGCAGCACCAATGGAAGCAGGGATGATGTTTTGGGCAGCACCAGGCCCATCATGCTGCAGCTTTCCAGAGAGGGACCATCTGCTGTCTTTTGGGTAGCAGTAATGGCATGAACTGTAGTCAAAAATCCTTCCACAGTGCCAAAGTTGTCATGAATTACTTTGGACAAGGGGGCCAAGCAGTTGGGAGTGCATGAAGCATTGCTGGCAGTCTTAAGGGAATTATCATATTTCTGATGGTTCATTCCCATCATAAACATTGGGGCATCAGTAGAAGTGGCAGAGATGATGACCCTCTTGGCTCCACCCTTCAAGTGAGCCCCAACCTTTTCCATGGTGGTAAAGACTCCAGTGGACTCTACAACACACCCAACTCTAACATCTCCCCATTTAATATTGGTGGAATCCTGTTCCTGGAAGATAGTAATGGCTTTTCCATTGATCACCAGCTTCCCATTCTCAGCCTTGACAGTGCCTTTGAACTTGTCATGGATGGAATCATATTGAAACATATAAAACAAGGAGTTGAGGTCAATGAAGGGGTCATTGATGGCCTCAGTGTCTACTCCACCCAAAGTAAATGCAGCCATGGTCACCAGGTGCCCAATATGTCCAAATCTGTTGACTCTGACCTTCACCATCTTGTTTCAGGGATGCGACTGAAGCAGCAGAACCTGGAACTGAGCTTAAGAGAAAAGTCAAAAGCCTAATTATCATTTTAAAACTAAAAATTAATCCTTAGGTAATTTGAATTTTAAGACCCAGAAAAATAAAATTAATTTAGGTAGTAACGTCATTTTGTCATATTGTCAAATTGTTGTTCTGTCATGTCTGGCTCTTTGTGACTCCATCTGGGTTTTTCTTGGCAAAGATGCTGGAGTGGTTTGCCATTTCCTTCTCTAGCTTATTCTACAGATGAATAACTGAGGCTACCATGGTTAAGTTACTCGCCCAGGGTCATACAGGTAGTAGCCAGATTTGAACTCACAAAGATGAATCTTCCTGACTCTAGGCCCAGCACTCTATCTACTTTGCCACCTAGCTGCCCTACATATGTGTGTGTTTTATAGTTTGTCATATATTGGTTCATCCTGCCCATGAGCAATTACTATTTCTCTAATTATTTAGGTCTATTTTTATTTCTATAAAGAAATTTTATAGTTGTATTACTATAGTTTCTGTATGTATCCTAGTAGGTAAACTCCAAAGTATTTTATACCTTTTATAGTCATTTAAGATGGAATTTCTTTTTATTTATCTTCCTGATGGATTTTGTTAGTAACATACAGAAATAATTAAGAGTTGTATGGATTTATTTTGTATGTTGCAACTTTAATGATGTTAGTATTTTAATATAATTTTAGTCAATAAAATTTTTGTTCTCTAAATTAACTAGTGACTGGAGCTGGTAGCAAAGTCTATTAGAGCAGAAGCAGCCAATCACACAGGAAATGCTAGCAGTCATAAGTGAAAAGAAAGCCCTCAGACAACAATGGGAGTTTCAGGAATTGTTACCCATTGTGATGGACAGAAGTGCTGGTTATGGACTCTGTAAAATCACTGATCCATCAGTCTCAGAGAACTGCACTTGAGGGGAATTTCATGGTAACTCCATAATGGAAGAAAAAAGACTTCCAAGGACCATAGTCAGAGGTTCCTTGACCAAGTTCATGGCATTTAAGTTGGATCCCACCCTCCTCAAGAAAATTGTGTCCAAAGGAAGGGGATGCCCTTAGGTTGGGAGTTGAGTTTTGTAAATATTTTTCTTGCTATATTTTCTCAGTAAATACCCTTTTCTAGGAACTAATAGAGTTCTGCTCATGGTTTGATATTGTGATAACTTAAAATCAGGGCTTATGAGTGACCACTAAAATTCCAACTCTTCAGAATTACTCCTAAGAATGTGAGGTTAGAAATAATGTTGTCTCTTCTAGAAAACTAAAATACAAGTACAGTATGATTTGGGGGAGCACACATAATGAAAGTTGCTATATACAGATCTGACATACATATATATCGAGAGAGAGAGAGAGAGAGAGAGAGAGAGAGAGAGAGAGAGAGAGAGAGAGATTGCACATATAAAATAGATACAGTGCAGCCTTGAAAAAGGAGGACTCACAACTGCAAGGACCAGAAAATGCATTCTGCAGAAAAGGGTGCTTAAGTTGTCCTGAAATAAATTAAGTTATTCCAAGAGGCAGATGTGAAGAGGGAGAACATTCCAGAAAGTATGTGTTATGTGGAAGGAGATGGGAGGAGCCTTGAAGAGAATATTCTAGGTAGGTTGGAGGTAGGGGGAGAGCCAGTTCCAAAATGCAAAGACAGGATGTGGAATGTTATGTGTGGGCACTAGCAAATAGGAAAGTATGTCTGTATTATACAATCCTCACCCTGTTATAAGAATTCTTGTCTACCGTTGCTAGAATACCACTATTATGGTACTTTCTTCCCAGAGCCTACATTTTCCCCTAATTGCCCCTCAGAGGCACAGGCTGGATTGTCCGGAAATCAAGCCATACCCTATACTAGTAAAAAGTGCACATAGGATTAGATTGTTTTCTACACGGCTGTCTTATTGGAACTCTACAGGTTTTGTTGTATTCTCTGCCATAGTCTGGAACAAAAATAGCAACTTTTGATAAGCAGTACCCTCTAGCTTGGCCCCAATACATCTTCATAACTGTGATCTATCCAAATTACGAGATGCATCAGCAGAACCATCTGTCAACTTTAAGGGGTGGAAAATTGCATGCTGCCAACTGATTTTGGCCTCATTTCAAATGACAATATACTATAGGAAGGAAGAAATATCTAGCGGAGGAGTTACATTTCAATGCAGGTAACATACCCACCTTTTTAAGGTAGCTTAGGTGTGTTTCTTCTAGGAAGTATGGGGATAGACTGCTGATCTACATATCAACATCAATCCATAGACAATTTTTATCAGTCATCAAAGGCATAAAATCATGATGATTTTTGTGAATCATTCAAGTGATACAGAGGTTAGAGAGCTAACTGGTCACCTTCAGTGTCAGGAAGACCTGGGGTCAAGCCCTTCTCCACCTCCTCTTACTTAACTCTCCCCTCCTGCACTTATTACCTTCATGTCTCTGGACAAGTCCCTTAACCTTGTAGCATTCCAAGGGATTTTTCTAGGATCATACTATAGGTAAATGGTAGCACCATGACTCTTAGTTCCATACTCTACACCATAATGACTCACATACTAGGGATTTCTTTTTTAATTGCTTACATTAAAATAAATTAATAACAATTCTCCAGGAAGTAAGAGATTTTTACCCCCTCCACCCTCCATCCCCTACTAAGAGCAATGTTCTTCCGGAAAAATGAATAAAAGTTTCCCTTGCAGGTGTATTTCCAAAGATAACTGTGTTTTAACCAAACTCATGATTTTCCAAATGAATAGCTGCCTGACACTTAGGTTAAAAACTGCTGCTATGTCATTTCAGATGTTTCTTCTTCCTTCCCCATACTCATCACCCTTCTTTACAAGGTAGATGTCACAAGAGAGAAAGGGGTGCTATGGTTATATAAATTATGCTTCTGGATTTAGCTTTAGAAGTTCACATGGACATTTGTCAGGTCCCTTAGTGTCAATATGTTACTAATGTAAGGAGATGCCTTCTTTCCTTTTCAAGTACATTAATAGAATTTTTAGATCTAGAAGGGATTTTATTGGTCCTCTCTTTCCATTCCTCTCTTATCCCTTATAGAGAATAAAAAGCCTCATGCTCCTTCCTGTTGGTGGTGGGTGAGACTACTCCAGACCCCACCCCACTCTGCAAATGGGGCATGGCTGCTTTCACTAGCTGAATGAACAGGGGATCTCCAACTATAATTCTAAGGAAAATGGAGGATCTCTAGGCTTTATCATCCACCCTGCCCTTGCATCCTAAGGTCCTCCAGGCGCTTATCATCTGCCGGGCTACTATACCCTCCACATCCCTGGACTTTGCTATTTGACCTGCCAATACACCAAAAAGAACCCTGGATCTTGCTATCCCCTCTGCACCTGAACTTCCTCGGATGTGTTGTTTCCCCCGATTAGATTGTGCATCTGCGAGTGCAGGGACTGTCTCAGTTTCTGTCTGTATCCCCATTGCTTAGCACAGTGCTTGGCACATGGTAAGGGCTCAATAAATACTTTTTTCAGGGGAGGCTAGAGGGCCCAGTGAACACAGCACCGGCCCTAGAGTCAGGAGGACCCAAGTTCAAATCTGGCCTCAGACACTTGACACACTTACTTAGCCGTGTGACTTTGGGCAAATCACTTAACCCCAACTGCCCTCCAAAAAACAAAAAAAAAAATACTTTTTCATTCATTCACATGTCCTAATCTTGCAAATATCGCTGTGAGCATGAAAGTTATCTTCTTAATCTAATGTGGTCTGCTCAGTACCTATCACAAAAACTGGACCTAGATGGTTCCTTCATTCCACCAATTTTTATACCTACTCCTGTTCCTGAGGCAGAAAAATTCTAACCAGTGTTGCCAAAGGAGACCCCAATTCCAACATTTCTACCAAGGTAAAGAGATCCCATAAGTGTAGTTTGAGTCCCCTTAAGAGAGAGATAGGCTACCTTCGGGGTCCCTCTTTTTCAGGTCCACTTATCTTGTCGTTAGCTTGTTTGCTCCTGGAACCTTGCAAGGAGTCTTTCACAGAATCACTGCTATCACCACTGACTCAGCATTAAATAGCACCTATGACTTTATAAGTAGCATAGCAAGTGGACAGATTTCAAGCCTTGTAGTCAAGAGGAGCTGAGTTCAGGTCCCGTCTCTACACATAATGGTGGCGTGACCAGAAGCAAGTCAGAGGTCCTCCCAGTAGCAGGGGCTACTAAGACTGTTACAAATGAGTTGTTTATCTGCATTGGTAGAAGGCATTTCCTACATGATAGAAAAAAAGTCTGGATCTCTCCCTGGCTCCCCCCCCTCCAAAATATTATACTGCTATTGTGGAAAGTCAGATACTACTAGCCCCTAGATCTGAGGCTTAAAAGAAAGCAGAGTGAGCCAAGAGGAAATAGAGGGGACTGGGAAATGTTAAGGCTTTCGTCTATCCTGGCTAATCGGTTCTCAGAATATTTTATATGACAGAAAGAATGTTAAGTTTGTATTCACAGGACCTAAATACTAGTTCTACTTACTCACTTCCTACATATATTTGAGCAAGTCAGCTCTATTTCCTTATCTGTACAATGTGAACATTGGACCAGGTGACTTCTTGAGTCCTTCTCAGGACCCTAAATCTATCATCCTGTGAGGAAAGTGGGTCATTGAGTCCAGCCCTGAAGAGGAAATCCCACTGCAATACCTCTGATGGCTATTCATCCAGACTCTGCCAGAAAATCTCTACTGACAAAAAACCTGCTTCCTGCCCAGGCTGCCCATTGCCCTTTGAGGCAGCTGTAATTGGTAAGAAGTCTTTCTTAACATCAAGCTGAAATCTGACTGTCTCAAATTTTCACCCACTGCTTCTGGCTCTACTCCCCAAGGCCAAAGGAACAAGTCACCATGAATAACCTATTGTTAGGCTTGATTATGCACATTGTTACAAGGTTTTTCTTCTTCTTTTTTCCCAATGAGAGGGAGAGAAAACTAGTGCTTGTTAATTGGGGGAAAAAAAGTAAAATTAAATAAAATTTTAAAAAAATTTATTCATGACAGCGTTTCAAATACTTAGGCTCACAGGCTCACAAGGGACCTCATTTTACAAATGAAGACCTGGAGGTCCCTGGAGATTAACGGATCAGCTTAATGTCCCACAGACAATAGTCGAGGAAGGCAAGATTTTTTATTCTATACCTCTGACATCAAACCCAGCAATCTTTTTATAATGTCATGCTATCTCTCTTGAAGACAATTACTATATACTGCATGGTTCTTCTCTCCTACAGACTGAACATTCCCATTTCCTTCGAACAATCTTCAAATGACGGTTTCCCTTCCTCATCTCGGTTACCTCCCTGTGAACATTCTCCATCTTGTCAATGTCTTTCCAAAAGGCACTGTCTCGAAATAATAGTTCAGATGTTGTCTCAACAGTGGTGTTATTACATACCTCATCCTATAAACTATCCCATGAATGCAACCTAAGAACATGAGGCAGTGTAGCTAAGTAAATAAAAAGCCAGTTTTAAGATCAGGAAGACTTGAATTCAAGTCCTATCTTTGACAAATACAGTCTGTGTTACCTTGGGCAACATGTTGAATCCTTCAGTGCACCTAAACAACTCTCTAAGACTATCTATTGCAAAAAGGTTGCTGATCAGTATTGAAAAAGAGAATTTCCTCCCTGGGAATTCCTCGTACAGTGAACTCACAGGCAGGTCAAACAATAACCACTAAAAATCAAGTTGATCTTTTTAGTGACCATATTGCACTTGCCCAGTTCTTAGTACTTTCTTAGGAGTTTCAAGAAACAGCTGGCCAAATCCCCTATTATTATTTTCTCACTAGTTAAATAAACGAGAATGCTAAGCAAGATGACTTTGGCTTCCTTTGAGATAAAGTTGACTTAAAATTCCTTGGTAAGCATCCAAAGGAGCCAGGGCTTTAATCTTTGGCTCACAGTGGGGGCAAGAAACTGTGGGAAGAGGTGTGGCTTGATGGAAAGAGCATCGGTCTGGGAGGCAGGCTTAGTTTCCAATCCAGCCTCCTACACTAACTAACCTGCCTTCAATGAGCCCCTTAACTTCTCTCTGACTCATTTATGTATAGAATGAAAGCTTTGGACAAGAATATTAAGATTGTGCAGTTGGAAGGGAGGTCAGACATTATCTTGAAATGGTGGACCAGTAGATGCGATCCATCAGGATAACAGAACCCCAGGGAGGAAGTTCCAGAGGTGAAAGAATTGAAACCTCCAGGATGTGGTCCCTACCAGTTATAAACACTTCTCAAATAGCTATATAGTGATCACTATATATGAATTAAACATGCACAAATGCCTCTAGACCATGTAGAGTTTCAAACAACCCTCAGAAGATGAACAATAATTTCCTTTCTTCAATCAAAGTAAACAATATGTCTAATATAGAGGGGGGAAGCTACAAAGCTCAGGAAGGCCTAGAGATGTGTCACTGAAGGGAATGGAAGACACAGCCTGTGAAGAATGAACATTAGGGCCCATTGAAAGATCAATGGAGAGACATATGGAGGTGGGGGCAGAAGGGAAGATTGTGGATTGAAAAATATTTCCAACAAAGGACTGCACATGAAAAGCAGAATGACAAAGACCTTCAGGGAAATGTATAACTGGAAAAGATGGTCCAGTCACTCAGGCAGAGTAAGACAATTAATAATTCATGTTACTGGCATGTAAAGACAACCAAGCTGTCTGTCCTCGGGCCATTAACCCTATACACACAGGAATTTTTCCAGTGGCACAAGCTGAAACTTTGCATTCCAGCTGTCAGTTTGAGCCTCCATAAATAACAGGACAAACAGGATGAGTTACACCATCTTGGCCCATACACTCTGCTCTGGAAAGTCTTGGGAGTCCTTCCTGTAAGCTTTGCTGAACTTGTAATAAGGAAGTGGCAACTTAGATTTGGCCTTGGCTTCTCAGTCCCGAAAAAGGAAAGGAAAAACTCACTTGTTCTATCCTACAGCTGAGATTTAATTTTGAATGCTTTTCCTCTTAGAGTTTAGAGTTTGACCAGAATTTGGTCAGAGATCAAACTCATGGAGCAGCTAGGTGGCACAGTGAATAGAGCACCAGCCCTGAAGTCAGAAGAACCTGAGTTCAAATCTGGTCTCAGACACTTAACACTTTCTAGCCATGTGACCGCGGGCAAGTCACTTAACCCCAATTGCCCTGCCTTCCCCCCTCCAAAAAAGCAAAAGCCAAAAACCCAGCAACTTCTACCCGTTGCCCTCTGGGGCCTTGGGGAACAAATCTGATCTTTCTTCTATATGAGAACCCTTAAAAGAGCTAACAGCTATCATGTCCTGCCATGTTCCCTTCTCCATGAAATATTTAATATCTACAATTCCTTCAACTAATGACCTTTTAACATGATTTCAAGGCTCTCAATCAATGTTGTTCCCTTCATCTAGATCAGGGGTGGAGAATCCACGGCATCAAGGCCACATGTGACCCTCTAGGTTCTTGGGTGCAGCTTTTTGACTGAGTTCAAGTTTTACAGAACAAATCCTTTTATTAAGGGGTTTTATTCTGTGAAGTTTGGTTTCAGTCAAAGGGCCACACTTGAGGACCTAGAGGGTCACACATGGCCTGGAAACTGCAAGTTCCCTATTCCTGATCTAGATACTCTCCAACTTTCCAACAGTTCTTCCTAAAATATGGTTATCAGGACTGAACATAAGGCTTCAAGTGTGGTCTGACCAGGCTGACATGTGGGGAAATGACCATCTCCTTACTGCCGGACTATCAATGCCTCTCTTAATGCAACTTAAGATCATATTAGCTTTTTTGAGAGCTATGTCACAGTTCACATATGGTGACTTTTCAGTTTGCTAAAAGAAAGATGAAAGTGATGTAAAAACAGATGATATCAATAAAAAAGAAATTTAAAACAAATAGAAAAATAGAAAATTCTCACACAAGAAAGTAAACATATTAGTCCATTAGACTGTTAGCACAAATTAGTTTAACAGAATTAAGGTCTTGCAGGGGATCTTCAGGGAACATGAATTTTCTTTTTATTTTTTTTTTTGGAGGGCAGCTGGGGTTAAGTGACTTGCCCAAGGTCACACGGTTAGTTTTTTTGTGTTAAGTGTCTGAGGCCGGATTTGAACTCAGGTACTCCTGACTCCAGGGCCGGTGCTCTATTCACTGTGCCACCTAGCCGCCCCTGGAACATGAATTTTCAAGAAGGAAAAAAGGAGCAGGAAAGAGGTACTAAGGCCAGCTAAGTGGCTCTTCAGATAGAATTCTAGACTTGGGGCGGAGCCCGTAGAAGCAGCAAAGGACCACAGCTCCCACACAAACACGCTAAAAAAACTCATAAAATGGGACGCTAAACAGATTTTCAAGCTCCAAAACTCTCCACAAGACAGAAAGCACATCTGTTGCTACAGGCAGCGCAGCAGGCGGGGATCTTCTCAGCAGTCTGGGACCCACAGGCTGAAACCCAGCCGGCTCAGGCCCTCCTGGGGCATCGGGCGGGAACCGCGGCTATAGGAGAGCAGATCGGCTGCACTGGAGGCAGAGTTACCACATTTATCAGGCCAGAAGACAAACAGGCTAAGATAAAGGTCAGTGGATTTTGCTAACTGGGGAGGAGAAGAGCGGGTCCGGCCAAACTGCTCCCAGGGCAAGGAGGCAGCAGGAGGCTGTTGCAGCAGGAATG
>JAQQSW010004079.1:0-14529 GCA_028646575.1 Pseudocheirus occidentalis
AAATCGCTGGGGTTTTCCCAACTGCCGGAGCTATTAGGGGGGTGTTGCAAGTCCCCCCAGCTTTGGCTTGCTGAAAGTGCACCCCAGGACCACCACCCAAGACCACGATCTGGATCCAGGTCACTCAACACAAGAGCACTTAGCCCCGATCAATTGATTCAGCCCCCCTGCGGAGTCTGCAGGCCAGGGGCTCTGAAGCAGCCTGGTGGGGGCCACTGCTGCTGGTTCCAGTAGTTCCCCTCCCCCACTGCTTCCTTGCCCTGGGGGTAGAATGGCCGAACTGCTTTACCCCGCCCCAATTAAGTTTCAAAGTTTCAGCTTAGAATTTGGGGCAGGATACGTAAATTTGAGAATCATCAGCATAGACATGGTAATTGAATCCATGAGAATTGAGGACAACACAGAGTAAAGTAGTATAAAGGAGAAGAGAACAGGTTCCAGGACAGAACCCTGAAATATATTTATAGTTAGAGGGTGTGATCTGCAGAAGGTTCTGGAAAATGAGACAGAGTGGTCAGACAGGTAGGAGGAGAACCAAGAGAGAGTGGTGTCCCAAAAACCTAAAGAGCAGAGAGTCATCAACAATTCAAAGACTGCAGAAAGATCAAAGAGAATGAGGACTGAGAAAAGGTCATTAGGTTTTTGCACCTACGAGGTCATTACTGACTTTGGAGGAGGCAGTTTCAGTGGAATGATAAGGTTGGAAGCTAGGTTGTAAGAGGTTAAGAATTGAATGAGGGGGGGGCGGAGCCAAGATGGCAGCGTAGAAGCAGCAAGGTCCTGCAGCTCCCACACTGCCACCCTAAACACCCATAAAATATGAGCCCAGACAAAGTCTAGGAAAGTCTAGGACTCTCAGACTCACACAAATCCAGAGAACACAGCTCTCACCAAAGGCAGCTCGGCAGCAGGGGCTCAGCGCGGCCGCCCGAGCGGAGGCTCGAACAGCCAGAAGCCGAGACCACGGCCAGGCCTGGGATGGTGGGAAGGAGCTGAGCCAAGCCCCGCAGTCAGCCTGCAGAGGTTCTACAGCCTCCAGCACCCCCACATCTGCCAAGGCGTAAGGAGCAGGACGGAGAGGCGCAGCTCCCACCACAGAGGAGCAGAGACCCGGCCAGCCCAAAACCTCAGCCAGGCAAGGCCTCAGGGCAGCCAGAGCAGCGGAGCCTCCCAAGCATGTAGTAGGTCCAGTCTACTGAGTCTACTTCAAAGAAAATCTAAAGCACCGGCCTGAGGGGAGCTTCGATCATATCTCCAATTGTCTCCTCTTAGCCCTCTAGTGCAGTGGTTCTCAACCTTCCTAATGCCGTGAGCCTTTAATACAGTTCTTCATGTTGTAGTGACCACCAACCATAAAATTATTTTCATTGCTACTTCATAACTGCAATTTTGCTACCATTATAAATCATAATGTAAATATCTGATATGTGGGATGTATTTTCATTGTTACAAATTGAACATAACCCACAGGTTGAGAACCACTGCTCTAGTGCCTTCCCTCTGCTAATTTTTTCTTACTTATCCCGTGTATAGCTTGCTTTATACATATTTATTTGCATATAGCTTCCCCAATGAGATTGCAAACTCCTTAACGGCATGGACTGTCCTTTGCCTCTTTTGTATCCCCAGCACTTAGTGCAGTGTCTGACACATATTAATAGCTGAATAAATGTTTATTGATTGATTGACTGAAAGTGTTTCAGAGTCTGGCCAGTATGATTTTTTTCATCCATTTTTATCCATTTTTAATGGTTAGAACAAACCTTTTCATATACTTGTTGATTTCACAATGAAGGCTCAGCAGTACTCTGAACTGTAAGCAATTGGTACAGTGCCATATCTAAATAGGAACATTTGAAGACATTCATAACCAACACAAACACTTTCTTGTTTGGATATCATTTTGTGGAGGACCTTTCTCCATCACAGTGGTGAATATCTCAGCAAACACATATCTATATTTTACACAGCATTTACAGTCAACAGTATATTTAACATAAATAGTGGCACACTTGTAATTGGGAAGGCTAAGCTCTAGTTCAAGCTCTGTTTCTTCCCAGCTGAAAAATTTGGGACAAATTGAGGTTCATCCTGTGAATATTATTAATTGATGCTTAAAGTGCTATGTAAATATAAATGCAGAGAGGATAACTCACGTTGCATAAAAAATTTTAGTTATCTAATGAACCATGCCTGTTTGTGCCTCCTGCATACACCACTGTCATAAAGATGTTATTTATAGAAATTTTTAAAATAAGCAAATATGAGCTGACTGGACCTACTACATGTTTAATAATCTCATCTTGGCACTCCCTACAGAAAGATACCCATTCTACACCTCCATCATCAATTCACTGGCCACAACAGACTACACTGACTCTGTAGTCCCTTCTTAAACCTCCCCTCGCACCTTACCCCCACCCAAGCCTCTCTGCTAAGGATCTCACCTCAAACGCTAATAAAAAAAGGCCATTTGCCTTCTCTCCTCATCTCACATCACTCATACACCTGTTCCCACTGTATCCTCCTTTGCCTATATCTCACATGGAAAGGCAGGCCTTTTCTTTGCCAAGGCAAACCTCTCAAAATACATTCTGGATCTATCTACTGGCTCCTTGCTAGCTGTATATGAACATATGAATGCCCGTCCTGATCTTGAACAAAAACAAAATCCTTACTTCATCCAAACAGTGTGGAGTAAGCCATACTCTGCTTCTGAGAGCTGATTGTTAAATTATCAGTAACTTGGATTAATTCAATGCCTTGGAAATTAGCAAATGGTACCAACCAGAGCTTGATTTAAAGACCTCCACTTCTTATACTTTCACTTTCCTCTAAACTCTGTATTCTAGCTTCAAACATCATTCAACTAAAGTTTTTGTCTCCAACGATACCAATAATGTCTTAGTCTAATGGCCTTTTGGGGGCAGCCAGGTGGTGAAATAGATAGAGTGCTGGGCCTAGAGCCGGGAAGACCTGACTTCAGATCTGGCCTCGAATGCTTACCAGCTGTGTGACCCTGAGCATTTGCCCCTCTTACCCTCTTTTCTTCATCTGTGAAATGAACTGGAAAAAAGAAATGTTCCACTATCTCTGCCAAAAAAAAAAAACATCAAAAGAGGTCACAAATAATGGAACGTGACCAAAAATGACTAAACAACAACAAATTGCCTTTCCTTGGGACTCATCCTTCTTGACTTCTCTGCATCTTCTGACGCATCAAACATTTTCTTACCTGGGTTTTTATGACTGCAGTCTGCTGGTTCCCCTCCTATGGAGATGCCCATCCCTTAGGTTTCCTTTGCTGGATTTTCATCTATGTCATGTGTATTAACCAAGGAGGTCCCCCAAGGTTCTGTCCTGGGTCTTCTCTTTTTCCTCTCAGGGGTCTGTGACCTGAAAACATGAACTTTAAAAAATATTTTGTAACTATATTACAACATATTGGAATGATAATTACAGAATCACAAGATCAAGAGGATAGTTCTTTTCTCTCTTGTCTTCCCATGGCACTACTCTTAGACCAGTGCCCCCAGAGATCATCCTTTCATCTTCCATTCATTTTTTTTTACACCCAGACCTGCCACTCTTAGAAATCCAGGAAACAGCTCCCCCAGTCTAACTCCTCTTCTCAAGTAAACCTTCAAAGATGATTCTCAACCAGCAAGACAGTCATTGGTTAATACTTTAAGACAGAAATGTCAGGAGAGAACTTTAGATCCCAGTTTCACATTGGTGAGCAAGAAAAATCTTCATGTATACTCTAATAGGCTGCAGGGAACTATGTATGGAAATTATTACAGGTGTTGGAGATAGATAAAGAGGATAATAGTCATAAGCTATGAGTAATAAAACCCTAATAAATGACCAGCACAGTCATTAGAATCTTAATTAAAGATGTGAAAAAGCTGTACTCCTACAAGTGTTGAATTCTCTGAACAAGTTATTACCCCAGCACTTTTTCATTGAGCTGCTGCAGCTCCTCTGAGAGCTGAACAAGATTTATAATGCCACAGATTGGGTGACATATAATAGTGGAAGCTAAAGATAATAAATAATTATTGGTACCATCTGGACTCTTTGAAAACATCCTTCTAAAGAGTGCTTTTCAGATTCTGACAAAAATAGCATTGGTGCAAAAGAAAACAAAAATGTTAAATTTAAATTAGATGGGAGCAAAGATACTAATTAAAAATTCACAGGAGGGAACGTTGAGGCTAATTTAGAAGCAATTGATGCAAAATTATTCATAAAAATGGATATTGTTTTATCTAATCTTCTATACTAATATAGTAGAATAACTGCCTTATTAATCCTTACTTGAGGAAGACGGCATATGCCACCTGATCTGAGTCTTAAGAATGCTCTAACATATATACATATTATGTATGCTTATCTTTATCTACATATATATGCATACATATATTCATTTTTCAGCAGAAAAAAATAGGATAAGCTTGAAATTTGTGCTCATTAAGTTCATTATAATTCAGTCAGTCAACAAATACTTATTAAGCATTTCTTATGTATTAGGCACTGAGCTAGGCACTAGAGAGACAGAGAGAAATTCTTCAGTTCTGAGTCTCAAGTTTACATTCTATAAAGGAAGGTTACATGTATATAATATACATTCATACATATGATATATACATGTTATTGTCCAGTCATTTCAGTAATTTCCAACTCTTCATAATCTATTTATGGTGTTCTTGGCAAAGATACTGGAGTGGTTTCCCATTTCCATTTCCAGCTCATTTTACAGATGAAAAACCGAGGCAAACAGGGTTAAGTGACTTGCCCAGAGTTACACAGCTAGTAAGTGCCTGAGGCCAGATTTGAACTAAGGAAGATGAGTCTTTTTTACTTCAGGTCTAATGCTCTATCCAGTGTGCCTCCTAGTTTCAACATGTTTGCATATGTGTGTGCATATATATACATATATGTATATATATAATAACTCTAAGGTTAAAGAGGTGTTGGTTCTAGCTGAAAAAGGGGATTAGATGGTAGAACTGAGCTACAAAGAAAACTGGATTCTTAGATGTAGAGGGAGAAAAGAAACACATTCTAGGCATGGAAGTCAGCCTGGACAAAAGTTTAGAGTCATAAGGTCAACAGTGTATCATGTGTGAAAAATAGCAAGGAAGATCATTCAACTGGGTGCTAAAGAGTTTGTGAAAGGAAGTAATATAGAATAAAGTTGGAAAGGAAGCTGGAGCCATGTAAACGACTGTCACTGTTCATATTTGATCTCAAAGGCATTAGAAGTCAAAATTTCTATTGTCACAGAAGCTACCAGGATGGTTTGGGGAATAAGGCTTTTGGTTTATTTGGTCAGTTCTTCCCCTAATAATGAAGAACAAGATAACCACTAGAAGTCAGCTTGATTTGAGGATTTTGTAGAGAACTCTGATTCAACAATGAATGTTTTTAAGTCCTCCCCACCCCACCTTGCCCCAGCTGTGTGTGTGAACTTGCAGAATTTGCATCAATATGAGCAAGTTTTGACAGATATCAGCTTTAACCAGAAAAGAAAAAGATATGACAAAGTACTGTTTGACCCAAAACAAGACACTCTTTGTCTTCTTTTATTTTAATTGGATTTTGGAACTAATCAGTTCCAAATTCTCTCCCTCCCTTCACTTCACCCTTCATTGAATAGGCAATAAATACAACTATTATACATATGAAGAAATGTGAAACATATTTACACATTAGCCAACTTGCAAAAAAAGGCAAGAAAAATAAAGAAATGATATGCTTCAATCTACATTCAGAGAACATCAATATATGGATATGGATATCATTTTTCATTATGAATCCTTTAGCACTGTCATGGATCATTGAATTGATCAGTTAATCTTTTACAGTTGATTATCATTACAATGTTGCTGTTACTGAGTACAATGTTCTCCTGGTTCTGCTTATTTCACTTTCTATCAGTTCATACAAGTCTTCCCAGGTTTTTTCCCCTGAAATTATACCCTTCACCATTTATTATAGCACAATAGAATTCTATCAGAATTGTATACCATAACTTGTTCAGTCACTCCCCATTTGAAGGGCATCCACTTGGTTTCCAGTTCTTTGCCATAAAAAAAGATTTGCTATAAATATTTTATACATATGGGTCCTTTTCCTTTTTTTAATCTCTTCTATCAAATATCTTTTGAACTAGTGGTGATATTGCTGGGTCAAAAGACATACACAGTTTTATAGTCATTGTGGCATAGTTCCAATTGTTCTCCAAAATGATGGGACCAATTCAGAGCTCCCTCAAAGATGCAGTACTATACTTATTTTTCCACATCTATTCCAGGATTTGTCATTTCCCTTTCCTGTCATATTAAACAACCTGATAGATGCAAGGTGGTACCTAAGAGTTATTTTAATTTGCATTTCTCCAATCATTTTTCATTTGGAACATTTTTATATGATTATTGTTAGCTTTGATTTCTCCTTATGGAGACTGCTTGTTCATTTCCCTTGAACTTTAGTCAATTGGGGAATTATTTTTATAAATTTGATTCAGTTCCCTGTATTTTTGAAATATGAGACCCTTATCAGAGAAACTTGCTATAGAAGTTTTTTCAATTTCCTATTTTCCTTCTAATTCTAGCTGCTTTGGTTTTATTTGTGAAAAGATATATTTTTAAATTTAATGTACTCAAAATTAGCCATTTTACCTCCCATAATCCTCTCTATCTTTCATTTAGGAATGAATTCTTTCTATCTGTAGATGACTGGCACTTTTTTTCCATGCTCCCTTAATTTGATTATGACATCACCTTTTATATCTAAATCATGTACTGATAGTAAGCTTATCTTGGTTTATGGTGTGAGATGCTTGTCTATGATTAGTTTCTGCCAGACTGCTTTCCAGTTTTTTCAAGTTTATCAAATATTAAGTACTTGCTGCAATACCTGGAATCTTTGTGTTTATCAAACACTACTTTACTGTACTCATTTAATTCTGTATATTCTTCACTCATTCTATTTCATTAATGAATCATTTTATTTTTTACCTAGTACCATATGGTTTTGATGGGGTTTTTTTATTGTTAGATAGGATTCTCAACTCCAAAAGATCATATCAAGAAACTCTTCAGAAATAGTTTCATTTGGTATGATTAAGGCCTGGCAATTGCTCACCTTGTGATGCCTTATTCTAACTCTTCTGAGACGTGTGGGCACACTAAGCAAAGGCCAGTCTAGCACTGAGTCTGACATAATTCCTAACATAGACAACAATAATCAATTGATAAGCTTAAGTTTAAGCTACAGTCACATGGAGTTTCACAATTACAAGCTCATGCTTAGCAGCATGACAATGTATGATGAAGAGTTATTAAAATGAAACTAGAAAGTTATATAAGAGTGTAATAGCATGACCATGAAGCCCAATACTGTGTGGTCTGGAGACTTTGATAAGAATTTCAGAGTTGCTTCCAGTATGTCTATCAATGTCTTGAGTGTTGTTACTTTGGGTTGAATTCATCCAGGTGTGTACAGAAGCCTTTTCTCTTCCTTGTTACTTGGGTCTGAGCCCTCATTATGTTGATATACATTGTCACTACATAGCCACTAAAGACCCATAGGAGCTCAAGGACCTGTCAAAAAAAAATCTAAATGTCATTCTCTTCCTACAACTTGATTATTCCTGCCTTTATTCCTACCCAACTTTCCTGCCCTGACTCTTCTGTCTGCTAAGCTATGTCTATCCCTTCTCACCTTCAAATCCAGTTTAACATTCACCTCCACCCTAAAATTTTCCTTGAATAATCCTGCCCCACTCTGAATAGCTTTTAATCTATAAGAAATTACTGAAATCTCATATGTAAATTCTTTAGTAAATATTGATAAATCCTTTTTTAATATGTATATCATAAACCAAATTGGATTGTAAGCTCTTTGAGAACAGAAAACCATACCATGGATGCATTCTATATCCCTCTCCCCTCTTCTGGCTTTTGTGTCATTCTTAATAAAGCACTCAACACAAAACATGCACTTAGTCATTATCACAGACTGATTTTCCAATTACAAGAGACCTTCGCTGTTCATTTATATCTTAAGATAGCATAATACAAAATTTACAGGACAGTTTGAGAAATCTTTGTGTTGAGTGTTGTGGAAGTGTTTCAAATGGGGGAAAACAAGCTATTCCAGCCACTTCAAAAGACACTTATTACACACCTACTTTGTGCCAGGCCCTGTACTAGGAATTAAGAATAAAAAATGAAAGTGAGAATTCTTAACCTCAGGGATCTTACATTTCTGTTCATCCATTTTCCTTTTAGGTAGCAACTAGGGAGGAATCAGAAAGAAGAGGTAAATAGACAGGCACTGATTTGAGAATGAACTCATAAAGAGAAATGTTGGACAGAATTGTAACAAAATAATATATGATATCTGTGAGTATTTCCTCTTGTGGTGTGTTCATAACCCATCTGTATCTGTTCATCCTGTGTGAATCATGTCAATGACCTCACACAAGTTTGTCCCAATACCCAATGTATTGGGAGTCCTCCTTGCTTTCTTTCAACATCATGAAGATACAAGCAGGGCACGTGGGCTATCCAATAGTTTATGCCTCAATAGGAACTATTAATATACAGTCCTCAGCATTTACAACTTCAAGCATTCACGTGATTTTATTAGTAACATCATTTTCACTTTTACATTGACAACTGGGCACGTTCAGGACTATGTGCAGTAGAGAAAAAAATGAGAGACATGATATGCATTTGTATCTGCAAAAACGAGGAAAGTATTCATAAAAATGTTCTTGAAACTGCTCTGGAAAGTCTTAAAGTGACCGCTCAAGTATAAGATGACTGAAGTGAAAAAACGGAAAAGTAGCTACTCGTGGGCAAATGAGATAGTGGTCACCCCACTCTCTTGGAGACACTTGACTGGCTGATCATCCCTGGGTGGGAGTTCTGAGCTCTAACAAAGGCCCACGAAGTACCCTGAAACATGTATTTTCATCAGTGAACAGTTCAGCTATTGAGCCCAAAGAGAGATTAGTGATGACAGGTGTTGCCCCTTGGGATTCTTCCAGTACCTCTAGCAATGCCCCTCCTTTTCCTGTCAGGTGTTGCCTCTCCTTTGCATTTTATGGATTATTTCATGTTTATTGTATTAGGAAAAGTGCATGTTGTTGGAATTAATGTTTTCTTATAAAGAATTGTATGCAGATAAGTGTATTTTCAGCAGTCTCCTGAGAAAGAAGACAATTTTTGGTGGTCAAGGGAAACTAATCCCTTATTTCCCATAGGTTCAATGTATGAACATTCCCATGTTTACTTTCATGCCATTTTCTAGGAAATTTACCTTACAAAAGTTAAAGACTGACTATGTCTTCTTTCATACTTTGTTGTTGTTCAGTCATGACCAACACTACATGATCCCATGGATGTTGTCCATGCAGTTTTCTTAGCAAAGATGCTGGAATGGTTTGCTATTTCCTTCTCCAATATGTCCCCATTTTACAAATGAAGAACTGAGGTAAATAGGGGTTAAGTGACTTGATTTGCCCAGGATGACACAAGTAGTAAGTGGCTGAGGCCAAATTTGAATTCAGGTCTTCCTGACTCTAGGTTAGATGCTCTGTCCATTGCACCACCAACTACTCTTCTTTTATGCTCTCTATTCCCCACAACAGGGAGGCAGCTTGCCAATATCTTTTGAAATGTTAAGAAATGAGGTATTAATATTGCCTTAAAGGAAACCTTTCTGCCAAGAGGTAGCTGGTCAAAGATGATAAGTCCATCAAATTATTTTTCTGCACCAGAGTAACTCACCATAAGAGTTGTTGATTCCATGTGGTTCAGTTGGATCCTAAATCATAATTTGTCCTCAAATTTATCTCAATTACTGTGCTCAGCACTGCACAAATAATCCTATTTACACATTTGATTTATCTCCAAGATGAACTTCAGGGAGAAAAAAGGGAGCCTTCAGATAGATATAGTGATTATTTTTAGTTTATACAGTAAATTGAAAAGACCTCCCTCTGACTTTGCAGCCGGCCATTTGGCTCCAAGCATGCCCTACTTTTATAACCAGCCAAGTGCTCTCTATCTGTCTAGCTACCTGTCGGTCTATTTATATAGCACCCATCAAGTTTATGCCTGGCAGTTTTGACAAGCATGCTATTTCAGCACAAAGCATTTCCAAAAAAGAAAGAATAGGATCCTTTTTGGGCCTATCCTATAGGTAGCTTGAAGACTCAGCCTCAGGGAAATGTCATGGTCTACTATGAGCATTCTAAGGGCAAAGAGCATACTGACATCTTGGCTGTCTGATTGGAGCATATGCCACCCAACAAAGTTAGCTCATGGCAAAATTATGTATAAAAGGGAAAAGTCCCTAGACAGGAATATCATGACTTCACAGGAGAACTTTTTGGATCATACAATTTTTGAACTATAGAAGACCTTAAAAATTATGATCCAGGTCCAAATCTCTTGTTTTAAGGATAAGGAAACCAAGACCTAAGAGATTCATTGACATGTCATCATTAAAGAGGTAGCAGAACAATGATTTGAACTCAAGTCTTCTGACTAAATGCTGTGTGTGTGTGTGTGTGTGTGTGTGTGTGTGTGTGTGTGTGCTCATTATATCAAAATACTGGCAAGGAACTCTTCCCCACACCTCAGAAAAAAACACCGGATTGGTGAGCAGTCCTATTGATTCAGTTCAGCCAAAGCTCTAAAGAGACAGAATTCCATGACTCAGTCAGCCTAATCAAGAGAGCTCTCTTTGCTGACTAAGCCAGTCAAACATGAGAAAGATCTGGCTGCTAGGTACAAGTCTGATTGTCAAATAACAAAGTAATACTCTAGTGATCTTCATTGCACACTGCCTTTCCCTGCATCTTCCATTACAGCCCATCTGTCTGAGACACCACTTTAATTTTGAAATCAATACCATTTAAGATCCTTTGGCTAAAAATATCAGCAAGGGGCATGACTTTGTTGGCAGGTTCACTCTGCCTCATGGATAATCAGTTCTTTTTAACTCATAAAATGTTACTTGCTCTTGGCCAGGGCCATAGATCATTGAATATATCTCCTAATTTTATGTAAAATACCTAAGATCCATGTTCTGACAATAAATATATGACATTTAATGCTTCATTGAGGACCTAATATGATTAATAAATGATGTGCTTGCCTCTAGCCATATTCCCATGAGAAAATGTTGTAAAAACAGGATCATTTCTCTAACCTCCACTCCTAGACACAGACAGTGTCCTCTCAGGTTTTATCAGCTTTCACCTTTCCCATTACTGGGCACTAATGCTAGGAATCATGGGTTCAGGATAAATCAAGAAAATCAAATGAGCTACAAAGTATAAATGTAATTATAAAAAGCAGTGTAATATTATATGATCTATGATATGGCATAATATGATGTGACATGATGTGTTATAGCCTAGCATGATCAGACAGGACAGGGCAGAGTATAACAGAACAAAACACGACAGAAACAACGGAATATAATAATTTGATATTGGTATTATTATGTAGACATATTGGCACTAATGTGAGTGAAAAATAAAATGTAATAATAATGTGGTACTATTTTCTACTATAATGGGAAGTAAAATGCTATAATATAACATAGCCTATAAATTTTATACACAAATATAATGTAATATAAGATGATACATATTCAATGTATTACACATAAAAGTTATATTAAAATAAAGGAAATTTGTAAAATGTATAATAATGTAATTATACCATATTATGTTATAATGTAACATATTAGGTCATGCACTTTTTCTTCACTACTTTTATTTAAAATTATAACAATATTTGAATATTGGAATTCTGTGAAAAAAATTTCTCTCTCTAGGATTGTCTCCATATCTCTTTTATCTGTTGATATTTTTCTTGAAGTTTATATTTTGCTTAGATATTAATATGAACTTTCAAAAATATGATTTTATTCCAATTTTACAGACAGAAAAAGACTGAGTACTTTACTAAAAATGTGACTGGGACATTTCTTTTTTAAAAAAAATATGCTTTTGGGAGGCTAGGTGGCACAGTGAATAGAACACCAGCCCTGGAGTCAGGAGGATCTGAGTTCAAATCTGACCTCAGACACTTAACACAAAAAATTAGCCATGTGACCTTGGGCAAGTCACTTAACTCCAATTGCTCTACCTTCTCCCCTCCAAAAATAAAAATTAAGTTTTTATTGCTATCTTTTATTTATTATGTCATCATAGTTATCCCAACTATCCCTTACTCTTTACTTACTAGAGAGCCATGCCACATGACAAATAGCATTTTTAGAGAGGGAGAAAGTCAGCCTAAGAGACCAATGCATTGAAAAAGTCTGAAAACATATGCAGTATATAACACCTGTCTACTTCTCACTTCCATGAGGTGAGTTAGAAGTATTCTCTCATATACATTCAGGCTTTTTGATGAATTTATTACCTTTACTTTTGATTTTTTGGCATACAATTGTTCTTTCCATTTACATTGTTTATAGTGTGTGTGTGTGTGAGTATGTAGGTATGTATGGTTTCCTGGCTCTGCTTACTTTACTCTGTATCACTTCATACAGATCTTTCCATGTTTCTCTGTGTTCATCACACACATCATTTCTTACAGCACTGTAATATTCCATTACAGTTATGTACCACAATTCATTTAGCCATTCCCCAATTGGTAGACATCTACTCTGTTTCTAATTTATAACCATCTGTAAAGCCAAGCACAATCAGCTCTCCTGAGGACTGCTACTATGAATAGTTATAAGGTTCTGATCACACAGTATAGCGAACTCTCCATTTATTCAACAGCAAACTAAAGCAAAACATTACAAAAGTGGTCGCAAAGTTTTAAACAAAAGATATCATTCAGTAATCCTTAATTCAATCATCCTTAAGGAGCAATCATCCTGAAGGGATACAAAGTACAAAGGTCCCCCACCCCTAGGTCACATTGTCTTAATTTTTCATCTTAATTTCGAGAGTAGCTTCCAATCATCTTTAACTAGATCATCCTTAAAGGGTAAAAACTACAAAGTACAAGTTCTCCCACCCCTAGGTCAAGGTAAATCATGATCTTGTCAGTCGGCACTAAGTACCTAAGGAAAGGTCCTTTCATCTTGAATCAAGGCTGACTCCCTAACTTCATGGTCCCTCTTCCATGCTCCCAGTTTTTGCTTGGATTCACCCAACCATCACCTGGATTTACAGGCTGGCAGTTCCAAGCTCCTGGTGCTTCTCCTGGTCCAGATCCTGGTACAGCTACACACATCAAGTTTCATAGAGCCACCACAATATTCATACACATTGCTGGCACCAGCATCAATTCACTTTCTGCCTGTGAAATCAAGACAGACCCACAGACAGCACCTCGTGCCTGAGAAATCAACACAAATCATCAGTAAAGTCCCAGGACCTCTGAAAACATCAGTAAAACTCTCTTTCAGGACTTCTGTAAACAGATAACAAGAAAGTCCTCTTTCAGCACTTCTGAACCAGCAGTCAGATGCCAGGGCTTCTGTAACAGCAGCAACATTCTGTATCATCAGACAGGTCTGACAAAGTAACATCAACATAGACAGAGTGCAGGCACCACAGCCATCCTCCTTCCCAGTACTGCTTGATCCCAGCTTTTGCTCCTGCTTTTATTTGGCAAGTTCCTCCCAGTGTGGGCTTCACAGGTTCTGTTTCTAACAAAGACTTGATATAATCACAGGCAAGGCTCAAAAACATTTGAAGAACTTAAACAAGGTGCTAAATACTTGAATAACTGAAGCAAGGAGCTAAGTACTACTTTGCTTGCCATTACACCATCACAAAAAGAGATGGCATAAATATTTTGGTGTATATGGGGCTTTCCTCTTATCAATGACTTCCTAGGTGTATAAGTCCATTAATGGAGTCTTTGGTTGAAAGGGCAGTTTCAGTCACTTTATTTGCATAAGTCCAAAATGCTTTATAAATGGTTATAATATTTCACAGTTTTGCAAATTAGTCCCTCCAGTTTTGAGTATTGTCATTTTTGTCATCTTAGTTCATTTATAGGGTATAAGGTAAAACGTCAGGGTTATTTTTATTTGTGTTTCTCTTATTATTAGTGATTTGGAGCATTCTTTCATGTGGTTGTGAATATTTTTCAATTCTTTTTTTGAGAATTATTTGTTCATATATTTTACTTATCTACTGGGGAATGCTGTAATAGTAATCAGTTTATCAGATACTTAGGGCTAAGTAGATCAGATACCTAGGGCTAAGTAGCACCTAGTAACTTAGGGCTAAGTACAGAAGGTATGAACTCTGTCCATTGTTCAGAAGGTATGAATTCCCCTGTTGACTTGGAAGAAGGCTATTGGCTGAGACAGAAGGCCAGTGCTGTATATAAAGAAGAATTTTAGAGAGAGAGGGAGAGAATTTGGAATTGGATCCTCAGTTAAGGAAGATTCATGGATATTGTAGTCAGCTGAGAAAGAGGGGAGAGAGAGAGAGAGAGAGAGAGAGAGAGAGAGAGAGAG
>JAQQSW010004080.1:0-14528 GCA_028646575.1 Pseudocheirus occidentalis
GGGATTGCCCTGAGGACTGGACAAGGACCTGGGAGCTGTCTGCTTCTGAATCCAGGTGACTCTTTGGTGGATTCAGGAGGGAGCTGGAATCATGGAAGGGGATCCAGGGAATCAGACCACCCAGAGTTAAGATGAAGAAAAGGCCTCCCCTTGGACAAACTGAGGCTTGCTGGACACCAAGGGGTGGAGGGTTTGTGTGGTTTTTCTAATAACTGTACTGGTGATTAATGATAGTTAGTAACTGGGAATCTAGATTAGTGACTAAGTTAATAGTTGCCCCATGAGTGGAAGTTTGATTATTATATCATGACTGATTAAGTTAATGATTGCCTTATGAGTGGAAGATTGATATATTGTGAATTGATTGAATGAATGATTAAGTGAGAAGGGTTTCCCCCTTAGGGAAACCAGATGATTACTCTTTTGTTCCTTGTTCTAAATATTGTGACCACTGTTGTGAAAACTGTGTGGCCATTCTAATGTTAAGCTGTTATGAACACCATATTGTGACTTTCTGTGATAAGATGTAATATTATGAATATTATATTGTGAATGTTTGTGTTGATTTGTAATGGAATAAACAGAGTGTTCACTATTACTGTGCAATCTGAATCTTAAAAGCTGTTCACAGTAGCATTCTTTTGGGAATCTGCTGGTACATGGTGTTACAGCTTCCTCTATGATAAATTATCTGAGCATGCCCCCAAACTCTCTTACACTATGGAGGAAATCCAGCTTCACATATAGTTGAAAAAGAGAGGAGTACCTTAATAGTGATTCCAGAAAATTATAGATATTTTCCTTGATATTATATTAAAACTTAACAGTAGCAGCTGGGTGCTACAGTGAATAGAGAGCTGGGCCTGGAATCAGGAAGACCTGAGTTCAAATCCAGCATCAGACACTTACTAAGCTGTGTGAAGGGAAGGGGAGGGCAGGGGAGAGGAGGGGAGGGGAGGGAAAGAGAAAGGAGGGGAGTGAAGGGAAGGGAAAGGAAAGGGAAGGAAGGGGAGGGGAGAGAAGGGGAGGGAAGGGGAGGAATGTCTTAGTATTACTATGAAAGGGCAGCTATGTGGTACAGTGGATAGAACACTCAGTTTGGAATCAGGAAGATTCATCTTCATGAATTCAAATCCAGCCTCAGACACTTACTAGTTGTATGACCTTGGGCAAGTCACTTAACCCTGTTTGCTTCAGGTTCCTCATCTGTAAAATGAGCTGGAGAGGTAAATGACAAGCCACTGCAGTACCTTACACACACACAGACACACACACACACATACGTGCATGCACAAAACCAAACCAAATGAACAAACAAAAAAACCATAATAACAAAAATAAATCCAAATAGTTCCAAAGAGTCAGACATGACTGAAATGACTGAACAACAAAATTATTATGAAAATAATTTTGACTTTGGGGAGCCCCTAGAGGTATGCAGACCACACTGTGAGAACCCTTGCCTTAGGCAATTGCCTTCCTGTCTCCAGCTCTCAGTTTTCTTATCTGTAAAATGATGGGTTTTGACTAATTTCTAACATAACTCCCAGTTCAAAATCCTATAAACCTATCATTAAGGCATTAAGTTACTGCAAGAACAGGTTTTGATAAGGGAGTGGGGGGTCACGGAAACCGTGAGGCTATTGGGAGTCTTAGCAGGAAGAGAACATTGAAAGAAGTTCTTCCCACTATACTAGACAGCATGGTCTAGTCTTTTTTTTGGGGAGGGGTGTAATATTTTGAAAAGACAGCTGGATTAGAAGGCAGTCTCTGCTTCATATTATCAGTGTAACTCTGAGTGAGTCACTTTGCCACCTCCTTGAACTCCTGAGTTTCATCATCTGTAAAATAAGGGGGTTGTTCTAAATAATCTCTGGGACCCCTTCCAATGCTATACCCCTCAGAAGTGGAGGAATCAGAAGACTAAATCTGGTTACTCCACAGACATTGTAAAAGTACCTACTATAGGCCAGAGGTCACAACAGCTAACTTTGGGCTCTTCTCTTCCCCTTCTATGCTATTTCACTTGGTGAGCTCATCAGCTTCTATGGTTTCAATGACCATTTCTATGCTGAGGATTTGTAAATCTGCTTTATCCAGCCCTAACCTTCCTGCTGACCTCCAGTCTCACATTTCCAGTTGCCTATTGACCATCTTGAACTGTATATCCTATAGATACTTAAACTCAATACAACCAAACTTGAGCTTATTATCTTATTATCTTTCTCCCTGAATCCTCCCCTCTTCCTAACTGCTGTATTACTGTCAAGGGCACCAGCATGTTTCTGGTGATCCAGGCTCCCAACAGAGGTGCTGACTCCTCATTCTCCCTGCCCCCACCCCATATCAAATCACTACATCTCTGTATGTTCACAGTGCCTATAGTGTTCTGCATACAGTAGTCATTTAATAAGTATTAGCTGAATGACTGACTGCTTTTGAATAAATATTATATTTATTATAATATAATATGTATTGTATATCGTATATTTTATTATATAATATATTATATAATGTATTATGATTATAATAAAAATTATATTTCGAAGGAATGATTCCCACTTTTACCAAGAATAGACCCTATGCTTAGGGAGTCCTTGGCTTAGACACTTTTACAATATTAACATTTGTCTTCCATGCCCCTGCAAGTAGAGGTAAAGAATGGCCCACGTCATCTTCTATGGGGACATGGGGTTTCTCCCACCCTAAGGAGAAAGATGACTGGATGGTCCAACCAAAGGATGAGTCTTTGCATTGTCAGGAGTTCTTGGGTTACACAAGGGCTTTTTACTAATCCCAGAGAAGACAAAAGTCAAGGTGTCAGATACATTCTGCCCTTTCCTCCATAAGGCTACCCTTCATTCACAAAATTAATCAAATCAAAAAATATTTATTTTGTGCGATTGTGTTTAAGTTCCACAGGAGATATAAAGGAATGTGATACAGGTCACTTTCCCCAAAAGTAGAGTAGACAAGACCAAGAGTCAGGAGACCTGTGTTTCTAGCCCGGCTGGACCAACAGCTCCCCAGGTAAGCATGGGTAAATCATTCATTACTCTGGACCTCAGCTGCCAAACGAGAAGTGTCGCACTACATGATTCCAAATTTGAAATTCTCTATACTTTTATAACACCTACATCAGTGAGTCTCTTATGACACAGAAGGTCCAGGTATACTTTTGGTGACTCCTCACTCATCTGGTTAATTGTCCCCACATAGAAGATCTAGGAATTTCAGTATCTGTTGTGGTAACATTGGAACCACAATTAGGGTGAGGCCATCAGCCATTTGACCTGGGGCAGAAAATTTAATGACCACCAAAACACTATTCTAGGGCTTGCTTCCTCTCCTGTTCATCCCACCACTACAGAGGTAGTAATGGCAGCATTAAGCTTGTCCTGGATTTATATATTTTTTTCCTTCAGAAGTACAGAAATCTGTTTTCCATCTAGTGGCAAGTTCTGACCATGTGACCCCTTTCCCCCTTTAATAAACTCTAATGGCTCCCTATTACCTCTGGGACCAATCACCAAGTCATCTGTCTGGCATTTAAAGCTCTCCACAGCCTGACCCCTTCCTATCTTTCCAATATTAATATTCATTACTTCCCTCTACATTCTCTACAAGTAGTCTTATTGGATTATTTGCCATTTAGAATGCTCAGTCTCCCACCTCCCTACCTTTGTCTTAGGTGTCTCCACCTCCCCCCAATGTTCTTTTTTCATCTTCTCTTCTTAAAATCTCTTGGTTTTTTTAGTCTGTTTGAGACAACATTTGCAGGAATCATTTTCCTATTCTCCCAGAAGCTACTGCTTTCTTCTCTAAGGTGACTGTCTTGAAGTCTTGAAGATGACTTATGTCTGTACCTGTGCCTTCAGAATGTAAACTCCATGAGGGCAGGACTATTTTCCACTTTTTTGTCTTTGAATCTCTAACATTTAGTGAGCACGGAGTGGCTGGTCCATGGTAAGATCTTAATAAATATTTACTTATTGGTTGATTTCCCTCTGACCCCTTCCTTTCCCACATCAATCTATTCCTTACCCCAGGCACAAAATTGCTACTCTGGGCTATGGTAATCACCATCTTCCCTTTTAAAGCTCACAGATCCATAAGGCTCAATACCTTAATAGGTTTACTTAGGATTTAATGGAAACCAGGACTCAGATTAGAGTCTGTAGAAAAATAACACTACTCACTTGGGAACAACCTTCCGCTTTCCCCCAACCCTGTTTCAATCATTTCCAGTACTGTCCAGGATAAGGGTCTAGCAGGGGCTTCTAGGGTTTGCTGCCTCATATCAGCGTTCTCCTACGTGACACCTCACAGCCCTGCTTGTTCTCTGTAGGTCTTAAATATGCTGAGAGATGTACAGATCACTGCCCTTTGGACTTCCTTAGTCCCCCACATATCTGACAGTTTAGACCGGCTTCCCCCCCGCCACACACTTTGCAGTCCCTCATTATTTTGCCTGCAGTTTTGAGTACAACCCAGGAGATGGCGCCAGGAATCCTTAGTGCAGGGTACCAACCCGCTATCCCTTACTGCAGATCCCAGAGTTTAAGGGAGAAGTACACCAGAGTTCCAATTTTGCCAGTGAGTTTTACTGCCCTGCCTACGCAAGAAACACACCTTCCAGAGACTACAGGGATCCTCGCCCCCCTATGCCTTAACAAGCAGGTCTTTACCCCAATTCCAAATTATGTCATGACACCCTAACAGCCTGTGCTCCCATCTCCCCCAATTGGCTGATTGTGCTCTTCTTGAAGGATGACGTCATCACGCCCCGGGGGTATAGAATATCCCTTTTGATTTCTCGCTGGGCACCAGGAAAAACTATTCAAATTATCCTGGACTGCTTCCTGAAATGTGTAAGGGGAGGAGAAGGGAAGGAGAGGGTAGAGGAGGGGGGACACAGTGAGGAAGAGGGAGGAGAGGGAGAGGAAGAGGAAAAAGGGGGAGAGAAGAGGAAAGAGGGGAGGAGCAGGCAAAGAGAAGGGGGAAGGAAGGGGGAGGGGGGTAGGTACTTGCTCAGGCGCTACTGACCGTGTAAGAGAGGGAAGGATTTGTGGTTCTTGCTACAATCTAACACTACAGACAAACGTAAATGTTTCACGTGTAAATAACCAGAAAATAGCTGTTAAGCTCCAATACAATCCATGTAAATTTCTGCACCGCTACCTCGCTCATTTTAAATCATGAAACCTTTCTTCCTATAAATTAATACATCAAGTAATAAATATTTGCTAAGTAGCTACTATGTAAACAGACCTCTCCGTGGCCCAATCACCTAGTGTTTGACCAATTGGGTCGGTATTGTATCACAGGAACAGGTGCTTGTTCCAGATGAGTTCCAGGAAGACCATTCAAAAAAAAAATTAGTAACCCTAAAGGCATTGTACTAAAAAGCTGTGGGTATACAAAGACTGATAAGAGGTGATGCTTGTTCTCAAGGGTCACACAGGCTAGCTGGGGTGACAAGACACAGAGGTGTATTCAAAAATATCTGAAAAAAATTGAGATAACTAACATTCCAAAGTAGTAAATAATAAAACAGGGTAAAATGTGAAGGAAAAATAAAGTCTTTTTAAGCGCAAGGTCAGTTTTAAGTTTAGCTATTTATAAATATATGTAACTTCTGTGGTTATTATTCTAAGTTAAAATCTGATCGTGAGAGGAAAAGAAAGAAAGGAGAGGAGAGAAAAGGGAAAGACAGAGAGAGACTGAAACAGAGACAGAGAGATTGGTCACCTACCTAAGTGAGGGACAGACATAACTAAGAATTCTGGCATCTCGGTCAAATTGACTTGAGAGGCAGTCTGATTATAGCTACAATTATGCCAAGCAAAATGGTGGCCCACTTTCTCCCCAAATCTCTCTTCCTTCTCCTTCCTCCTGGCAAAATTTCCCTTTTCAACTCCTGTGGGTGCATGGGTAAGGTAGAGAAATGGGAACTACATGGATGACTGTGAGGAAGACGCACCCCACCTCACCCCAGAAGTTTGCAGCTGAGTGAAAGCCTCACTTTGTTCATGGGTCTGGCAAGAATGCTCTTGAGCAATATAAAAAACATCAAAGATCCTAGTCAAGTGTCTCTAGAACACTGGGTATATTCTATATAGATGCCTAATGGGAAGAAAGAATGGAACCAAATGAGAAAGTGTAGATGGGTAATAGGATAATAGGCCTAGAATTGGGTCAGGTCTTTTAGTCTATCTAAGGCAGTGGTTCTCAACCTTCCTAATGCTGCGACCCTTTAATACTCATATGTGGACGTATCTGCATGTGGGCAGACCCACCAGGAGATGGACAGAGGAGGGGGTCTCGGTTCCTAAGACCATGGGAAATATGTGTTTTCCAATGGTCTTAGCTGACAACCCCCAGGGGGTCGCGACCCACAGGTTGAGAACCCCTGGTCTAAGGCTTAAGGGAGGGGATGTAAGTGATCTCTACCCACAGAGGTCTTAACCATAAGATGGGACCATAGAAACATCAAAATACAGAAACATTTTATAAGTACCGTTGGAATAGAAAAGAAACAAGGGCTGCATTTCCTCAAGAACTTTCTGTAAAAGTTTGATGCTCTATAAGGGCAAGTGCAATTCGTTTAGCTACTTTTTAAAGGTGATGTATTACTATTTTTAATTTAAAAATAATTAAATGCAGATATTTGCTACTAGAAATTAAAAAATGGAGAGATAACTGAGTATTGTGAAAATGTTATAAAAAATGACTACTGAAAGCACTCATTTAAATCATGGAAGTCCCTGGGAGAAAGGGGAGGTCCAGGCTCAGATCCTTACTCTCTGTATCACTTTTGGCAAGTTCTGAAACTTTTTTCCCTAATCTGTAAAAATAAAGGAGGTTTGAGTGGGTGATCTTGACGGTCTCAACCTGAAGTCTCTTCCAAGTCTGTTGGGCTATTAATCCTGATAATGTGGATGAATGGAGGGAGGGAGGGATGGATGGATGGATGGATGGATGGATGGATGGATGGATGGATGGATGAGTGAAGCATTTGAAGTGCTTACTTCATGCAGAGCACTGGGCTAAGAGATGGTCATACAAATAGAAAAATGAGACAATCCCTGATCTCAAGGAGCTCCCATTCTAAAGGGGGAGACAACACATGAGAGAGGTTTCAGTTGCAAGTCAGATGAAAACGTCCCATAATCCTAAAGGTGCATGGAGAGGGCAGATGTTAATATCTCATCTTTAGTATTATTTCAGCTCATAAAAACTACCTATTTCTGATTTTGAACTTTTTGACAGCACCAAGGACTCTGATGGTAAGAAATTTCCTTTCTTAATCTTCAATTGCTGTAGCTGTAGGTCAAAGCCATCTATTCTACCTTTCCTTGAGTTGGGAGCTTTAGAAAGGGCATAGATAGGTAGACAGAAAGACAGACAGACAGACAGACAGACAGACAGACAGACAGATAGATAGATAGATAGATAGATAGATAGATGGTAGAGAGAGATTTATACCTGGATATACATGTGTATATATACACATATACGTGTATGCATGAGTATGTGTGTATATAAATGTATATATATATATATTTATATACATACATACACACATCTCAAAATATGTACAACCAATACTTACATATCCTCACCATCACCAAGGCAAAGTGGTTGAAGTTGGTCTTCCTTTTTTCTCACAAATATCCCTTAGGCTTCTGGTTGTCAGCATTTTTTTTTGTCCTTTCCTCGCATCTAATTGTTTATTGCAAAGTTATTTTGTGTCCAGCTACAAAGTGAAGTAGAAAAGTGTTATTTGGAGGTTAGAGAAAATCCAGTCTATGGCACTTCCAGCAAGTCATCGACTTCTCAGGGCTTTCATTTCCTCATCTGTAATATTTTAAAAATATATTTATTTATTTTACATGCATTGATAATCTGTTCCTCCCACTACCCAGACTCTTTCTTTCTCCATCATTGAATAGAAATAGAAGAAAACTTTCATCATAAACATGTGTATGCTCCTGAAAAACCAATCCTCATATTGACCATAGACTAAAATACATGTTTTCTCTTGTATTTTTAAGTTTTTCATCCACTGGGGATGAGTAGAGGGTTTCATCTTTATTTTTTTCTTCTTCTGACTTCTGGATTCATGCTTTCTTATTGCATTAATCAGAGTTCTAAAGTCTTTCAAAGTTGTTTTTGTTCTTCATGTCATCTTGCATACATTTTTCTCCTGGTTCTGCTAATCTCACTCTGCATCAGTCCATAGAGCTCTTCCTGGTTGTAATGAGAATCTGAAGATCTTTCCTGCCCCTAGACCCTTTGATAGGCTTAAGTGGATCTGAGAATGTTCCCTGATTTGAAAGTATGCTCTGCCCCCTAATAGGCTGAATGTGGTCACATGGAGCCTGTGGCAGGAGGCTTGTTTTTTGGGAATGGCCACACCTTGTTACTTTGTAATTGGACAGTGGGTCAAGAGGGCTGTGACATTCTCTGACCCAGGAGGAACCTATATATATGACCTGATGTGAGGCTTTGCTTTGGGGCTCACTTTGAGAAGAGTTGTGTTATTTGACCGGACAAGACTCTGGGAAGCCGTTGAGCCCCCAGCTTTGAAAAACCCAGATGCTGGTGCTTCCCTCTCTGGTAACTTGAATAGGTAACGGATGTGATGATCAGATGGTTGGAAGCCCATTTGCTGATCTGTTTCTTGGTCTGCTTGTAACTTGTGTCTGTATTCTCTGGAGTTCAGGGTGCTGGACTTTTCCCCCTGAACTAGGTAAATGATATATGTTTGTTTGATTAAAGAAAGATTGTTAACCCATTTTGAGTTGCTTTCCTTTAGAAAAGCAGATCTGAGAACCTGTGCTAGCAGCTACCCCAGGTATGCTAGGGTGCTTGCTGATACACTGGTTTCCTCTTAAACTGTTCATTTTGCCATTTCTTATGGCACAATAATTAATGTTCCATTATATTCCCATACCATAATCTCTTTGGCCATGACCCAATAAGAGGACATGTCCTTAGTTTCTCATTTTTGACTCCTATGAAGAGAGCTACTATAAATATTTTTGTACATATAGGTCAGTCCTTTTTCCTCTTTCCTGAGCTTCAAACAGTACCTGGCACATAGTAGGTACTTAATAAATGTTCATGGACTTATTGGCCTTTGTTCTCTTTGGGAGGCAGGATGGTAGCATGACTCTGTCAAAGACACAGGTGTACTGGTTGGTTATCATCTGTAAGGAAGAAGGTGACCTCTGGAGGTCACTCCATCTCTAAAACCATCATCCTCTGACCCATCGTGCTAGGATCTAGAGCAACAAAAGAGGCAAAAGCTGCTCTCTCCCAACTAATGCTGGCAACTTAGGGAGACAAGATGGAAGCTCGTGAGAAGTAACAGTACTTTCAATTCACAGGATTATAGATCTAGATCTGGAAGGGACCTTTGAGGTCATCTCTGCCAGTTCCCTCATTTTGCCAATAAGGAAACTGGAACCCTGAAAAGCCAAGTAATTTAACCAAGATCACAAGGGTATCAAGGTAAGAGAGCCAAGAATTAAACTCAGTTCTTGCAACTTCAACTTGTCGCAGCACCATGCTACAATTTAATTTAGCAAATTTTAATAAACAACCATTATATGCCAACCTCTGTGCGGGTGGGAATAAAAAGAACCAAACCAAAACTGTCCCTGAGTTCAAGGAATCTACATTCTGCTGGGGGTAGGGGAAGGATAACAATATGTACACAGAGAAATACAAAACATCTCCAAAATAAAAATGAAGTCATTCCTGAGGTGGGGGTTGGGATGGAATTCAATAGAAAATGAGAAAAACATTTTCCTAAGAAGGCTCTGTGGCTGTGGGTCATCTAACACTATGACCTCAGAAAAATTGTTGTTCAGTTGTTTTTTCACTGTAGTCTGACTCTGTGACCCCATTTGGGATTTTCTTAGCAAAGAAACCAGACTGGTTTGCATTTCCTTCTCCAGCTCATTTGAGAGATGAGGGAACTGAGGCACACAGGGTAAAGTGACTTGCCCAGGGTCACATAGCCAGTAAGTGTCTGAGGTCAGATTTAAACTCAGGAAGTTGAGTTTTCCTGACTTCAGGCAAAGTACTCTGTCTACTGCCCTCTAGAGAATTTCAACGGATGTTAAAGAGGTAGTTATCATTTTGATCTCAAATGTTCAAAGAAACTTTAAGAATGCCTGAACAAGACCTTGAAGGGGAAATTAGATGTGAATAGCCAGAAAGGAAGAAAACATTGGAGGTGAGTGAAGTACTATAAACAGATATTCAAAGATGGAAAAAAAAATCCTAGGAATAAGACCAATTTGGTTGGAGCAGAGGGTTCCTATAAAAGACTAAAGTCATGGGAAGGGACTTAGAGATGGTCAAGTTCAACACACACCCCCAACCTCATTATTATGCATTGAGGAAACTGAAATCCAATGAAGAGTTGACTTGCTCAGCAGAGGTGAGATTCGATCTATCCTGTTCTGACCTTAAATCTACAACTCTTTTCTTTTTCATTATTAATTTCAAAATATTTTATTTTAAAAATACTTCTTTTACTTTTTAATAACTCCCCCTTCTCCACAGAATTCTCCCTTCTAATAAAGAAAAACAAGTAAACAAAATGGACAAAGTGACGACACGGAGAACATTTGTATCTACCTCCTACTGAAAGCAGAGAAGACTTTCATCAGTCTTCTCTGAGAGAAAGGTCAATACATTCTAAGGATGCCATGTATATTGTCCTCTTCTGCTTGTTTTTTCTGCTATGAATCAGTTATATGAGTCTTCCCATATTTCTCTAAATTCCATACCTTCATCTTTTCTTACAGAGTAATACCACATTATATTTGAATACCACAAAAAGCTTTGAGTGTGAGTCCAGAGATCAGCTGTAATCCAAGGCTTAGTCCTGATAAGTTCAGAGACTCTCATTGATGGAAGATTGGCCACCAGAAGATGAGGAGTCTTTATGTCCAAAGTATCTCTTCAAACTATCTAAGGCATAAATTCTTAACTTGGGGTCTGGGAACATAGTTTTAAAAATATTTTGATAACTGCATTTCAGTACGATTGACTTCCTTTGCAATCCTGCATATTTTATTTTAATGGTTTAAAAATATTATTCTGAGAAGAGTTCTACTGATTTCACCAGACTAAAGCTATAAGTCACAGTGGGTAGAACATTGGACCTAAAGTCAGGAAAATCTGAGTTCGAACCCATTCTCAAACACTTACTAGCTGTGGTGCTCTGGGAAAGTCATTTATGATCTATCTGTCTCCGTTTCTTAACCTGTAAAATGCAGATAATAACATCTATTTCCCAGGGTTCTTGTGAAGACTAAATGAAATAATTTTAAAATGCATAGCAGAATACCTGGAACATAGTTGTTTGTCCTTTGTTTTTGAAGAGGACCAGGGACATCATAGATGATGGCTTGACTTGCTTGTGAATTGAATTTAAGTGAGGCAGAGTTCCACAAAGTCGTCAATCTCACTATCTCTTCCAGTCATTGAAGTCCAGAGGCAAGGCAAAAGTCAAGATGACCAGAGATGTCCTGGGATGCCTTCAGTGTCTGAACAAGCTCTAAGCACGTCATAATGCCTGCTTCAGCTGCCTTTGTGGCCACTGGAGTAAATTGTTCTCATCTACCCATTTCACTTGGAAAAGTCTTGACATGTTTGGGATAGACATCCCCCTAACTTACCAACAGGTTTGAAGCTAGTTGGTTACCCTCAATGTTGTTTAGCCTGTTTGCCAAGATGGTTAACTGGGGTGTGGCTGCTGCACACAGTATAACTTCCTAGAGCCACAGGTTAGAGTCCAGTGAATTAGATAGACACAGAACATGTCCTGGCTCATAGTAGATGCTATATAAATGTTAGCTATTATTACCATCACACACACACACACACACACACACACACACACACACACACACAATTAAGAACTCCTGCTCTAAAGCATGGAAAGGTTAAGAAGACCCATACTGATAACATCATGAATCCTTTGACTATCAAAGAAGACTGCATCTTCTTTCAAAGAAAATGGGCCAACATTGCAAGCTTTGGATGCAAAGGGCCAAGGATACGTGCGAGGTGGTTTTCTAAGAAAATCCATCTGCTGGCAATCTATAGGATAATTTGGAAAATGTAGAGACTGGAGGGAGGAAAACGATTTAGGAGTTATTACAGTGGTCTAGGAATAAACTCAGGGTTTTGCAGTAAAAGAAAAACAGATTTGATGTCTTCTACCTGGGAACCCCGATTTCCTTCTTCTATTAACGCCCTTCTCTCTTGGGGCACACACAGTATTTTGCTTAACATCTTTCGAACACATTTATCATGTGATAACAGCGCCAATCTTGGCTTATTCTGCAATTATTGTCCTTATTGGGCTGTAAGTTCCTTGAGACCAGGAGCTGAATTTTAGGCAACTTTGTATGACTCCATTTGCACTGAGCATAATGCTTTGTATGTAATATTATATTCTGATATTTCAAGGAGCTGTGATCTTATTCCTGGAGGGTGTACACATACCTCAAACTCAAGATCCTTTGGGGAGTTGACACCACTGAAAAAATCATCACCCTGAAGCCAACCTGGCGATGAATCTCTCTGACTTTGGCTAGGCAAGGTTCCAACCTAGATGGTGGGCATCTGATCTTTAACAAGACCCAGGTTGAAGCCCTTCCAACTTGGTTTTATCATCACTTGTGTGGATGTACAGTAGGTATTTAATTTAACAAATTCAATTCAACAACTTTTTATTAAGTACCTAACTTCTATGACTTTGGGGAAAGCATGAGGTGATGATTTTTCACAACTCTGCTCATTTAAATCTAATTCACTCAAAAGTCAAGACATCACCTTTGTAATGTCATTGGTCCTCTTCCAGAAAGAAGGATAAGCAACAACAGTTCTGTGGGGTTCTGGATCTACAAAGACAAAAAAGTCCTTGACCTCAAGGAGTTTATATTCTACTCAAAGGAGAGAAGCAGGGGATGACGACTTGTCCACAGATCAGTAAATACAAAACAGTTTCAAGAAGGAGGGAATGCCAAAACTGGGTGGGTCTGAGGATGGTATCTTACCTGAGTTTCCAAGATCAAGGTGAGGAAGGAGTCATAGCAGGCATGAGGGACAGTCAAAAAGATAACAGGATGTCCATGTGCATTACCCAGTGTAAGGATTCTCTCTTCAGGTGCAAATGTAAATGTTGAATGAATGAAAAATAAATAAGGCAGCCATTTTCTAAGATCTTCACATTACTCTTCATCATTCAGAAGGCTTTATTGACCTCTTTTCATTTTTATGAAGCACCATTTGGTTTTTGAATTCACTACTGGATGTTCAGGAGGTGGGTAGTTTCTGTAACAGGGCTGCTTCTCCAAGGAGAACATCAAAGCCAGGAGGATTCTTTAGCACAAAGACTAAAGAAAATTGAAGACAGACCTAGGTTGGCCAGGCAACCTGGACCTTGAGAGCTGCTTGACTGGTGCAGGTGTGAGTTGGATACGCAATATCCTAAACATCAATTCAGCAGTTCCACAAAGTCCTCTGATGCTGCCACACAAACTATTGAGATAGTCAAAGATCGCTCTCTTCCATGGCAGAAAGAAATGAGCAAATGATATTAACAGCCAAATTAACTGTGAAGATAAATACTAATGCCCACATCAGCAAGTCGACCTCTTTTAAAATAATTTACTGCTCTTTTTCTCTTTCTCTCTGTCTCTATTTCTTATCTATCCCTACTCAGATTGATTTTGTGGTCATTTCTTTCTGTAGCAGAAAGGATCTTTTATTGCCATAGACTATTTAGAATGCAAAGGAGAGAAGAAAGTAAGGTGAAGGGAGCTCAGAATTAGAAATAATAGATGGAACTAATGAGAATTAGACCCACCAAGTAGAATTTTAGCAGACTGGTAGACAGGGCCTATAGCCCATAGCACAAGAAACCTGAGAGAGTGCCCCTTCTACCCTGGGAGAAGAGCTCAAATTTTTTTTTATTTTTCTTTCTGATAAATTTTATTTGTTTCTTGTTTACATCATTCATTTTCATGAGATTTTTGAATTTACAAATTTTCTCCCCATCTTTCCCCTACCCCAACCCTAAAACAGCAATCCCACTGTAAAGCCCCTCCCCTGCTCTGCTCTCTTACTTTCTGGTAGGGCAGGGAGGGTCTCCCTACCCCAGCCCCTGTATATCTTAATTCTTAGTTGCAGGTATTGCAGAACTTTCGGTTCCTCCCTTGTCACCCAACCCCGCTGGAAGGACAACCAATTCAATATAGGCTGTGTAGGTGTGATTATACAGGATATCTTCATAGTGCACATATTATGATAGTGATCATGTCCCTCCTTCCTATCCCTCCCCTCCTTGTTCTGTTCTCTACCCTGTCCCTGTCCCTTTATTGAAGTGTGAGCATCCAGCATCCCTCCCCCAGACCCTGCCCTCCCCTCCGTCATCCCACCTTTCTACCCCACGACCTCTACTCTCTTGTGTGGCATGATGCCCAGTTTAGAGTTTA
>JAQQSW010004081.1:0-14528 GCA_028646575.1 Pseudocheirus occidentalis
TCCACAAAAAAGGATTCTAGAGTTTTATTGCTGTTCTTATTTTGCTTTCTTTTCCTCATGTTGGCCAGTCAATTAATTGGTTGGTTGTTTTTTTTTTTGCTCTGTGAAACTCTGCTTCCAGGGGGGAAAGCTCTGTTCCAAATCGCTGGGGTCTTTCCAGCTGCCGGAGCTATTAGGTGAGTGTTGCAAGTCCCCCCAGCTTTGGCTTGCTGAAAGCACACCCCAGGACCACCACCCAAGACCATGATCCAGATCCAGGCCACTCATCACAAGAGGACTTGGCACTGATCAATCGATTCAGCCCCCCTGCGGAGTCCGCAGGTCAGGGGCTCTGAAGCAGCCTGGTGGGGGTCTCTGCAGGTTCCAGCAGTTCCCTTCCCCCACTGCTTCCTTGCCCCAGGGGCAGATTGGCCAAACTGCTTTCTTCCCCCAAATTAATTTTCAAAGTTTCACTTTCACTAACCGTCTCTGAGGATTTCAAGATCCCCTCAGGCAGGTGCTTTAGATCTTGTCTGAAGCAGACTCAAGCTGCGGCTTGGGAGGCTCACTCCTCCTGGCCGCCCTGGGGCCTGGCCTGGCCATGGCTGTGGTTTTGGGCTGAGCTAGTCTCTGCTCCAGTGCGATGCGAGCTGCCCCTCTCCCTTCCTGTTCCTCACACCTTGGCAGATGTGGAGGTGCTGGAGGCTGTAGAACCTCTGAAAACTGGCTGTGGTGTGGCTCGGCTTGGCTCAGCTCAGCCCGGCTCCTTCCCACTGCCCCAGGCCTGGCCGCGATCTGGGCTTCAGTTTAGGCCAGCCTCAACTCCGGATGCTGCAATGAGCCCTTGCTGCTGAGCTGCCTTCAGCGAGAGATGTGTTTTCTGTATTCCTGTGAGTCTGAGAGTCCTAGACTTTCCTAGACTTTGTCTGGGCTCATATTTTATGGGTGTTTAGGGTGGCAGGTTGGGGGCTGCGGGACCTTGCTGCTTTTATGCTGCCATCTTGGCTCCGCCCTGCCATTGATTTATTTATTGTATTTATTCAGGTTTATCACTGACTTTGGTTGTTTCTGATTCTTCCTTTTCTAGATTGTTCCACTAATTTATTTTTCTGTTGTTTAACTAGTACCAAGTAGTTTTGATGATTACTGATTTTTTAGTACTAAAAGTGATATTTTCCTTTCATTCTCCCCTCTTTCCCAGTATTTCATTTTTTGATATTTTTTTTTCATTTTTCCTTGGAGAATCTAGAACTTTCTTCCATCAAATTAAATTTCTTATCATTTCACCCTTCTCTCTAAAGTACTCCCTTGCTAGCTGGATATTAGTCAAATCCACAAGTTAACTTAGGTAGTATTGTCATTTTATGATATAGGGTTTTTGTTTTTACATTTATGTATAATTTCTGTGAGTCTATTCATTGCCTGTTGTAAAATTATTGTGTGGTATTGAGAATATGCATATTCTTTAATGTTCCCATTCAAAGTTGCCATGGGCTTTCAATTTGTCAGTTATGTATTTTTCTTTTTATGTTAGATTTTTATGCCCCTAAGAGAAGAACATTAAATTCTCTTTTAATTAAGATAACTTTTACTTTATAGATTTCCATTCAGGGAATAAATCTTTGGTATTAATATTGGCTTATATTTTATGGTTCCTTTGAGCACAATATAATTTCCTTTTTTCTCTCCTATTCCCCAAATCTATGGGCATTTATTGCATTTCTAATTCTTTGATACTATACAGATTGCTCCTATGAAAATATTTTTGTATTTGGGAGCTTTCTTCGTCAATTTGACTTCTGTATGTGCCAAGCCAACTCAATCCATTCCAATGTTTCAGACTTGGGACTAGAATTAATTAGTGTAATTAATTATACTAAATGTAATTCAACTAGTGTAAATTCAATACAAATAAATTTACTCTCAATATTAATGAAAGGGCATAATTTACTAAAAAGGGTCATGACTTTTCTCTACCTCCACACTGACAAGAGAAGTGATGCAGGGTCATAAAGACATCCTACAGGGCTATAGGAATCACTATCATAAACAAGCATTTAAGATCTTACTATATTGCAGCCACTCTGCCAAGTGCTAGCAATGCAAAGAAATGCAAAAACATGATCCCTTCTCTTAAGGATTTCATATTCTAATGAATGAGGCAAAATGCAAACATCTATGTACATATACACACATGCATATGCATTTGTATATATGTGCGTATATATAATGCATGCATTATGTATAGTAATTATGCTATAATTACTATATTATATTCTTAATGAAACAAGGGATAGAGATGATCACAAAACATAAAATAATTGATGTTGATTACATGACATTGAGGGAGGGAAGGAAGAGAGAGAAAGAAAGGAAGAGAGAAAAGAACAAAGGAAATAAAAAAGCGAGTCAGTGGACCAGGGTTAGAAGCCTGATTTGGCTGTTGGCTTCCTTTGTGACATTGAGCAAATCAGTTAATTTCTGTATTCAGACAATATTATAAATACATACATACATATGTATGTATACATGAGAGAGAGAGAGTTACTCACATTTTCCGAAGGTGTGAACTCAGAGAAATTAACAGTCTGTATTCAGACAATATCAGCTCTTTCTCTAGAAGCAGATAGCATGCTTCATCACTGGTCCTTTGGGATTGTCTTGGATCATTTTATTTAGGCTAGGCTTTTATACCCCTAGTCCTATGGAACAGTCACATCCCAAGGATTGACCCTTTGCCTCCTTAAAGTTGTAACTGAGACTTGAGCTTGGCATTTGCCTCTTCTTATTGGTGGAAAGAACAATTACATGAGGCTTCATCCTCATTTACAACAGGCATCCACCCCAGCCTACAGGAAAGGTGTCATTTCTACCACAACATTCCTGGGGTATATACTAGCAATAGGATCTCTGGGTCAAAGAATATTGATAATGTCTTCTTATAAACCATTAATAGAGGATTCATCCTGCCTGCTGGAAGCCTTCCTCTGGTTCTTTCACCAGCTGAAGAATATCACTGTAATAACAGGACCGTCCAACTGCATTATCAGTAAAGACCAGTACACCTTTTTATCTAGTTCATCCATGACAATGCTGAAAACTCTTATTCCATACTTAATCTTCATGAGTATCATTCTTGCTTATATCTATCGGCCATTTCTCCATTATCTTTTTTGGTTATTTGTCATTTTGATCATTCCAAGAACATGGGGAGTTGTTTGTTTGAACTCAAAAGCCCTTCTCAGAGTTCAATCCGAGAAAACAGAGCCATGTCTCCAAGTGATTTACTCTTAAGTTTTAAATTGTTCTTTAGATTCTCATTGCTTCTCAAAGGCACATCTGGTCCTGAATAGTCCACATTTTTTTCCTCCCTGGCTAGGGGATTGGAAGGGATGAATTACAAAGAGCATTAAAGCGGGAAGGAGTATGGTGGCTATGTTCTTAAAGGTTGGAGTTTATACATCCTTAAAAATCACTCTGAAGAAATCACCTCTGAAGCAGGCTGGATCATATTGAGGGAAAGGAGGGAGAGTGGAATTAAATTAAGCAGCTTTAATATCAGCAAAGTAGCACAGGCTAGAAAGGGAACCACTGCGGTGGATGGGCCTGGCGGCAGATTGACGGGAGCCCGCTTGGCAGCTGCACAAGCACCACTGGTTATCAGGCCCACCTCCAAGGTGTTTTGAGAACTTAGTGCAAATGTGCTAGCATCGTGTTTTAATTAAACATTTAATATGTATCATGCAAATTTATTGATTCTGCCAGGAAAAAAAAAGCCAAGCTGCTATTTGCAAATTTCCTAATGTTTGCTTCATGTGGTGCAGTAGTGAAAATGACTCTAACATTTGGACACCCTGGGGTAGTGAAAAAAAAATCCTGGCCTTGAACCCGAGGCCTGTGTTCATGTACTGAAGGAGAAAGAGCTTGGGAACGGGAGTCAGTGGACCAGGCTTAGAAGCCTGGCTTGGCTACTGGCTTTCTTTGTGACATTGAGTAAATTAGTTAATTCCTCTGAGTTCACATCTTGGTAACAATGTATACTATCTATTTCCAAGAGTAGCTGTGAAGTTTCAACAAGAGATAAAGCAGCATGACGTGTAAAATTCTGTAAAGATGTGTTATTATGAATATATAGCATACCCTTGTTATTATAAATCATAGTCACGACCAACAACCATCTCCAGTGTGACATCTGGGGCAGAAAAGGCATTGGAAGAGGTTGAGGAGCGTCCATGGGAATGGAAGGAGGAAGGAAGTGACGAAATAACTATCTGAAAGGAGCCACTCACCACAAGAGGGTCTGTCCAGTAGGGGACGGCTCTTTTTTGCCTATTTGGGACAGCTAGGTGGCACAGTGAACCTGCAGTCAGGAAGACTTCCATCTACCTGAGTTCAAATCTGGCCTCAGACACTCATTAGTTGTGGGGTCCTGGGCAAGATGTTTAACCCTATTTGCCTCAGTGTCCTCATCATCTGGAAAATGAGGTGGAGAAGAAAATAGAAAACCATTCTAGTGTCTTTGCCAAGAAAACCCCAAATGGGATCATAAAAAATCAGAAATAACTAAATGAGAATGTTTTGTTTGTTTTGCTCACAGCAACTCCTAAAGCCATCCATCTACTGTGGCCACAGTGCAGTGGAAAGATCACTGGCTTAGGAGTCAAAGAACCTGGGTTCACATCCTAGCTCTCTCCTTTTCTGCGGAACATACTGTTACCCTCTCTGGGCCTCAGTTTCCAGCTCTGTAAAAGGAGAAAGTATGGTTGAACTAAAGAATCTTTTCCCACTCTAACACCCATGATTCATTTAGAACTCCAGGGTTTACTTCTGCCCAGATTTGGCCCTAATACCAGAGACACAGAGAATAACAAACCCCATTGTACTTTGATATCAGGCTAAATTCTAACATCTTTTTAAAAATACTTTACATTCCATGTGGAATGTCCTCCTTGATAGGCATTCCCTTATCCCCCGCTAACTCTGCCTCACCTCCCAAAAAATAAACCCTTCTACTGAAACGTTCTACGTGCCTAGAGATAATATAATATCTGTTAGGAAAATTGTTTTCAACTAAAACAGTAAAGGATTCGGTTTGTTCCATTTGTTCATTAGAATGCAGAATTAGAACCAAGGGAGGAAACTTGTGAGATGGTGAATTTCAGCTCGATGTTGAGAAAACCTTCCTAACAATCACAGCTGCCCAAAAGTAGTTTGTTTTCTAAGGATAAAATAAGTTTTTATTTATGATCTTCTAGTAAAGGGGAAAGCTTTAATTTGCAAAACAACTCAGCAGTATGTACAACATACTTTTTTTTATTTCCATGGAAAGGAAAGGGAAATCTGGTGATTTCTGGTGACCAACTTAAATTGAAATTGGACCACTGCTCACTTCTTGATATGATGCATCAGGAATTTCTGCCAGGGATAGATTTAATCATTCAAGGAACAAACACTTATGTGCCTTCTATATGTCAGGAGCTAAGCTAAGCACTGAGAATGCAATTCCTGCCCTCAAGGAGCTGATAACCTGTACATATATTAAGTATGTTCAGGATAGACCTTAAATAGCAAAGTAATTAATTGGGGGAGTGCTAGCCACTAAGGGAACTGGGGAGTGTTTCTTATTGAAGGTGGTACTTGAACTGAGCTTTGAAGAAAAATAGGAATTCTTAGAGGTGAGGATAAGGAGACATATGGGGGAGACAGGTTGAGCAAAGGCCCAGAGATAGGAAACGGAGTCATGAACAACAAGAAGGTGAATGTGGCTGAACCCTAGGATGTATAAAAGGGACTAATGCACAGGAAAGCTGTTGAAGTGGCTTAGAACCAAATGGAGAAGGGTTTTAAAATGTCAAACTGAGGAATAAATGTCTCATCTGAGAGGTAATGAGAAGCAACTGGAATTTACTGAGCAAGGGAGTGATGTAGTCTGACCTGTGCTTTAGAAAAATCACTTTGGTTGGACTAACCCTCAAAGGGCACTTTCAGCTCTGTGTTTTCGGTTGGAATTCCCACCAAAATGCTAGAAGATATTTGACAAACATGTAACATGTTCTTTGTACGTTCTTTATACTCAGGTAACTACAAACAGGCCTCCTATAGGACATCTTTCCCCACTTTGATTTAAAGGTTGTGTATATGATGCGCTGACCTCTCATCCTTATCTGTTTCTTCATTTCTGAAACCCATCCATGTTCCTCAATGAATTAGAATTTTACAGGCAGTGTGGTGCAGTGAAAAGTAAGCTGCCCTGGACCTAGTTTTCAGGCCTAACTCTTCTGATAAGTTGCTTTGTGACCTGGAGCAAGTGACTTTCCCCTCTGCAAACCTTGGTTTTCTCCTCTGTAAAATGAGCTCCCTTATGGAGTCTATTGCGACCATCAGGGGAAAAAAATTTATATGTGAAAGGGCTTAACACAAAAAGATAAGGGTTTTTTGTTTAACACTCCCCTCAAGTCTTCCTTTGACAACTTAACACAGAACAGAACTAAGCCTAGGTTCTAGAAAACTTGTGCTCCTGTGTTTCAAACTTTAGTGAGTTCAGTTAAGACTAGAAAGAGGCAGCACTTCAACTCTCTCAATTCAGGGATGCTCAGAACCAGAGAGTCAGATGCTTCAGGTACTGCCTGTGTTTTCTCTAAAATAGCTCATGAAAACTGTCCACTATGGCCTAGATAGGCTATGGCCCCCATCAATGTAGAAAGGACCCCAAAAGAGGAAAACACATATCCTGAAAGTATTAACATGGTATTATAATGGTTAAGGTGAAAGGATACCTAGAGTCAAAGCTGGAAGAGGTCTTAGGCAGCATCAGATACAGCTCCTTCATTTTACAGATATGAGACCTAAGACCCAAAGAGGGAAAAGCCATTTTTCCAAGAGATAGAGCTAGGATTTGAACACAGGCCCTCAGCATCCAAATTCCATTATCTTTCCACCCTATCATCCTACCTTCCAAATACTGCATTTCTTCTCAATAGGGTTGGGTTTATGCCCAGTCTTAACTGAATTAATCCCATCAATTAGACTTCAAATTTCCTCCATGTGGGAATCACTGGAAGCTAATCCAGACCCAGAGTCACCATAACTATAGTGTTACTTTGGTTCAATTCCCATCGAGACAATATAGACCCTTGGGACTAGGCTAGAACTAGAATTGCCCCCTTCTTCTTTGGAAGAAAGATCAGAGGAACAAACAAATTAGTATATGAAAGGGCTTGAGACACAATCTAGTCCAAAGTATTTAAGAGATGAGAAATTAAGCCTACATATATCCAATCCCTACATGATATCCAGAAGAGGAAATAATTTGCCCAGGATTACACAGGTTCTAAGCAAGTTAGCCAGTATCTGAGCCCACATCATCTAACTTGAGATAAATGAAGAGAGAGAGGCAGGTGCAGTCTACCCAGCCTACACAGTCTTTTGCCACCCACTGTCCCCCCAAGAAAAAAAGAAAGAAAAAAGCAAGCCTCCCTAGTCAGTTTGGTTTTTCTGGTGTGGGAGGAAACTAACCACATATTTCTGTGAACCTCAAGTTCATCTCCCCCTACATACACCCCCGCTTACATGATAACTTGTGCATCTTTTCAGAGCAAGGAAGTATGAACTTCCCATGCCTCTCACTACAGCCTCCACTGGTGTACCCAACACTTCACATCCTCAGTTTTGCTGACAGTTATATCATTGGCTTATTGTTTTTACTCACGTTCAAGTGAGGATACTGTTCCTATGGGGTGAGCCAGGAGAATCTCATTTCACCTGCAACAGACATAGCAGCCAAAAAAGCTGACGCTATCTTGGGTCGTGTGGAAGAGAAGCATTGAGGAAAGAAAGAATGGTTATTGAACCATGATGGAAAACACGTTGTCTCTAGGAATGGGGTACCCTAGCACTCCAGTCTTGTTTAGATCCAGGATGACTATACCTCAAGGGGGCTGGGTATAATTCTAAATGTCACACTTTTCAAAGAGCATTGAAAAGTTGGAGCACATCCAGAGGAGGGTGACTAGGCTGGTGAAGACCAAATGATACAAGGATGGGCTGAAGAAGTTGGAGCTGTTTTGCCCAGCAAAGACAAAATAATTTTTAAAAAACTTTTATTTTGTCTTTTGATCCTATTTCACCTTTGCTTCCCAAAATACCCATCCTTCCCTCTTCTTTTATCAGAGTAAACCATGTTTGTAACAAAAAAAACTAAAAGAAGAGTTACATGGCTCAGTGGATAAAGCACTAGGCTGGGATGTGACTTCAAATCTGCTCATACACACTTACTAGATGTGTGACCCTGAGGAAATCACTTAACCTCTGTTTGCTTCAATTTTCTCATCTGTAAATAGGGATTAAATAGCACTTACCTCCCAAGGTTATTGTGAGGCTCAAATGAAATATTTCTAAAGCACTTAATGCAGTACCTGGCATATAAAAAGGTTTGGAACTATTATTGTTTCATTTTTTTAAGAAAGAAAAGGAAAAAAGGTATCTGGAAGGGTTAACATATGGACAAGAGATTAGATACTTTTTTGGTCTGACCTCAGAGGGCAGAACTCTGAGCAATGGGGAGAAGAGGAGTTGATTTTAGTTTGTTGTAAGGAAAACCATCTTAACAATTTTTAAAAATTGAATGAGTTGCTTTGGGTGGCAATGGGTCCCCTTACATTGGAGGTCTTTAAGTAGAGGCTGGATGGCCACTTATCATGATGGTACACAAAGGGGGTTCCTGTCCAGTTACACATTGAATGAGATGCCCTGAATGTCCTCTGAGGTCCTTCCCAACTTGGGCATCTCAGGATTCCTGAATCCTCTTTGAGGATGGATGCTGACCTAGGAGACAGAAGAGAGCAGCTTGGTTTGTACAGCCCAGGTGCAGCTGGCAAATCCACCAGCCTGAAATCTCAGCTGGTGACCTGTGAACTAAGCAAATTTAATACAGAAGTCACTGAGCAAGAAACAACCCGGAACTCTGTGGGCTGTGTCATCCTCACAGAGCGACTCTCCGGATTACAACCAGCCTTCAACCCAATTAGAAACTGTTAATTAGTTTTGTGTGCTGCACAACAGTTGGAGAAAAAGGTCACTTTGGCATGTGCACATTTTTTTCTCTCATTCTCTCTAAGCCTCAGAATTTCCTCCAAGGAACAGTAGGAAAGTGGTAGGAAGCAGTAGGAAAAGAGCTATACATTTCTCTCCATGGTTCTCTCACTGGTCTGAGAACTTTCAAGTATACTGAGTCTCATAACCTTTCTGCCCACAGGTTTGGAGGAGGCTGAACCCTTGGGCTGAGTTACCATGATCCATCTGGAGGTGGGGAAACTGAAAAGAGACCACATGAGAGGGCCAGTGGGTGCATCACATGTTCTGGGATTCAATGATAGTGTGTGTTTGTCTCCCCCTCCAATTGGGACACAGGGATTGCTGGTGGAAAATGACAGTGACCTCTATATAGGACCTTTGCTCCATGAGAGGCTATTTATGGTGTGACTTTTTTCTTGGCCATCTGTCTTCCAATGGAACAGAAATTCTTAAACCTTTTGGGCCATTGGCTCCTCTGGTAATCCAGGGAAGTCTACTTTAGAACCATGCTTTTAAATGCATAAAATACATAGGACTACAAAGGATTGAAATATAATTATGAAAACATAAAGAAAAAAATCACAGGTTCCCTTAGAAATCTATGAACAGACCAGGTTAAGAGACCCATTAATAAAATACAAATTTCCTTTAGCACAGAGGTTTTTTTAAATCATTATAGGTAGGTGGTACAATGGGCAGAATGTTGGACCTGGAGTCAGGAAGACCTGAGTTTGAATTTAGCCTCAGATTCTTACTAGCTGTGTGACCCCAGACAAGTCTATCTCAATTTCCTCATCTATAAAATGGGGATAATAATAGTACCTACCCTCCCAGGTCTGGCATGAAGATCAAGAGATAATATTTGTAAAGAGCTAAGCACAGTATCTGGCACATAGTAGGTCTTACATAAATGTTAACTATTGATATTATCAGACCTTGCTGGGTTCAGTTTTCTTATCTCTAAGATGAAGGAAATGATGTGGCCCTGCCCATGCTGAAGGAGTGTTAGGAGGGGAGCTTACCCTCTGCTGGGACCACAACCATTCAATCAGGCCTAGGAGCTGCCTGATTCTTTTCTTCTCACTAAACCACCTGTATAGTGACAATCAGAAAACAATAGTGAGCTGTACACTAGGATCCCCTTGTGAGTGACAGTCTTTCATCAGGATAATCTTCCTTTCTATAACCTCTGCAAGTGTAGCAAATCTTATGCAAGCTATTTAAACTCCTAGGAAATATAACACACTGAAGCAATTCAAGAATATAGATTTAAAACTGAAAGAAAGATACAATAAAAGTCACATAGATCACGCCCCAAATTTTTTTCTTAGATAAGAAACTGAGGTTTTCTTAGAGAAGTGACATGACCCACTCAAGGTCATACAAGCAATAAGTGGCTGAGCTAGGATTTGAATCCAGATTTTTCTAAATTCTATTTTTCCACCTCAGTGGCTGCTTTTTCAAGATGGCAGATGGAAGAACCATAAATAGAACTGAAAGTACATTTTGATACCTTGATCAGGGAAATGGATTCCATCACAGTCAGTCAGCTCCTTTGAAAGTGACCATGGAGCACACAGAGAGACAAATGTAAAAGGCTGAACAGCCAAATGGACACAGATCTCACGATGCTTAATCAATACTACTTATTCCACCACTTTACAGAGAGACAGATGAGTACTGACTTCTACTATGTCTTGGGGAGGCAGAGAAAGAGTGATTTCCTTTGTCATCCTAGGTTGAAAAAATGGCTTAGTGCATTTTTTTCATTACCCTTTCTTCCCTCAGATATTGGGCTGTAGGTTGTAAAAAACAAAACAAAACAAAACAAAACATGGTTCTCCCTAAAATGCCCTTCATGCACATGGTCAGAAATTACATCAAGTTTCTCCTTTGGGATGGCATTTACTGTGGTGACCTTCTTGCCACACAGACATATACATCCATTTTCTTGTGAGTTGGTACAATGTAGTGAATAGATCATTGAACATGAAAGTCAGAAAGATCTGGACTCAAATTCTGCCTCTGACTACAGGACCATGGACAGGTCATTTCATTTCTCTAGTCTTCATGTTCTTCGTATTTAAAATGGGGACAATGACACCTGTGGTCTTTCCCTCTCTGACATGTTGAAAGGCTCACTGTGGGCAAAGCACTTTGCAAATGGTAAAGCACAATATCAATGTAGGGTTTTTTTTTTTCCTTACTGGCCACCAGTGAAAATAGTTCTTGTTTTCTCCCAATGTGTATTAGAGGATTTAATTTTTCTTTTGTCCATAAGTTAGAAGTCAAAGCTTAGGTTTGTCTAGAGCAAACTTGCTGACAGATTCCATCATGCTACCAGATTTCTCCACTCTTTTATACTCAAGAGTCCACCTTATCACCTTCAGGCTAATGCAGAATTGTGGCTTTTGTTTGTTCATTTTTGTTTGTTTTTAATGCAAATGAAGAATGGATTGATAGTGAATTGAGGACTCACATGTTTCCAACATTCCAGATGTCTAGCAATTTTAAATTGCATTGCTTATGGCGACTACCTGATTCTTCAGGTCTTTTTCTTTCTTCCTGAGAAGGATCTGTGATTTCATTTGCATGTGAAAACTTCATCCAGCAACTGGTCTTAAATTTACAATTAGAGGGAATTACCTGGAACCCCGAGAAAGGAAGCAATATACCCTAGGCATACAGTTAGTGTATATCAGAAGCAGACGTCGAACCCAAGTCTTTCTGGCCACAGAGTTAGTAGCCCTCTTGATCTAATGTGCCAAGTTGTATCTAATACATGTAAAATTAAGTAGAGGGGCAAGTGATAAGAGATTAAGCATAGAGCTTCAGAGGTGATAAGGAGAAGAAAAATAACCTAGTCCAATCTCTCATTTTATAGATGAGGGAGCCAGACCAGAGAATGAGTTAACACAATTCGCTAGTAAAGTCAACCAGTATTTATTCAGTTCTTACTATATATAGGCGAGGCACCAGTTATGGACAGAGCTGAGATCTGAACCTAAGTTTTCTGACCCCTCTCAGAAAGAGTTCTGGGCTTCTTACCAAGACAACAAGACGGCCTTCCAATTCACTGGTTTGCACCCATACGTGTTCCTCCATCAGGCACTATAAGAGAAAAGGCAGGGAATGTGCTTGTGCATAAATGGAAAAGAAAACTGTCCATATGATATAATTTAAGGGTCACCAGGGAGAACTGTGGCCCCAAACAGGCTGATCTAATAGGGAGAACACTGGATTAGCAGTCATTGGGACCTGACTCTGTCACCAATGCTCTGTCTGCATGACCTTAACTGAATGAATGACTTTGCCTCTCCAAGTCTCAATTTCTTCATCTATAAAATGACATGTAATAAAATTTACATTCCCTATGTCACAGAACTATCATGAAGATCAAATGCAGAAAGGTATGGAAAGGTCTATGAATTTGAAAAGATATTTTAGATACATATAGGTACATACATATTACATGCTGTATATATGCATTTATATACATATATATTTATAGGTCATCCATTTATTATCATTATAATTGCCCTTAATCAATGTTGCAGAGTCCATTATTAGGACTGCTTTTCTTTGGACTAGCCATTAACCTTCTCTAAATATCTTTATAAAAAATTAACTTTAATTTCTATCTTTTATTTTTATAGCACCTTCATTTCCCAATAAATTCCGTCATAGTGAACCATGTCTTATAAGTAGGGAGACTGGTACATAGGTAGGTAGGTATGTTGGTAGGCATGTAGACAGACAGACAGACAGACAGATAGATAGATAGATAGATTGATTGATTGATTGATTGATAGAAGGATATAAAGATAGACAGATAGATAAATGAATAAAAATGTGAGAAGATGGGGGTAGGGAAGTACTTTGGAAAATTAACTTACCATTATTCAAGTCTATCGGTATATGTTCTGTATTCATAGTTCCCTACTTCTGAAGAGAAGGGAAATAATACTTTCTTATTTCTTTTTTGGTGACAAGTTTGGTCATTATAATTGCACAGCATTCAATTTTTGCTGTTATTCTTCCTACTTACGTTGCTAAAAACCTCGAGTATATGGTTTTTCTGGTTCTGCTCAGTTCCCTTTGTATAAATTCATATAAATCTTCTCATTAAGCATCATCTTTGAAAATGCACCAATCCAAGAAGTAGAGGTAACATTCAGGCCTTTTAACATCCTACTTGATGAGTTCATCTGATCAAGGAAACTGAGGCAGTAGGCTAAAAAACATTTCTGTAGGAGGTCTTTCACAATCATACCAAAACTGTTCAGTGATGAAAAAACACTGAATCTGGAGCCAGAAAGACCTGAGTTTAAATCCAGCCTCAGTAGCTTACTAGCTGTATGACCCTGTGCAAGTCACTTAACCTTTGTTTTTCCTCAGTTTCCTCAATTATGAAATGCTGATAACCACAGTATCTACCTCACAGGGTTGTTAAGAGGATCCCGTGTTTTAAAGTGCTGAGCACAGTGCTTAGCACACTAGATACGATATGAATATGTATTCACTTTCCCCTTGCCCTCTGAAATTATTTCTATACAGTTGTTCCTATATTGTCTCCCACATTAGACTGAGCTCCTTGAGGGTCTGGGGACTATGGTGGTGTTGTTGTTGTTTTTTTACCTTTCTTTGCATCCCTACTATTTAGCACACTATCTGACATATAGTAAGCACTTAATAAATATACCTTAATAAAATCACCTGCCTCTCAGGGTTATTATGAGGGTCAAATGAGATCACACATATAAAATCTCTTCACAAACCTTAACATACTATATAAATGCCACCTATTATCATTATTGTTATTGTGGTGACTGAGGAGGGGCTATGAGAAAAGGCAGGAGACCTGAAGACCAGCTCGGTCACTTCTATTTTGAAAAGGTCCATCCTTAAGAAATGACATCATGAATCTTGGCTTCATCCTTCAACTTCTTCTCCAACTATCCCCTTCAGTCCATGCCACCTGCCACAGTTAGCCACTGGCTATCGAATGGGCTGGTCATATTTACTGGTCAATTTCTTAAAGATGGACTTTATAAGGCCAAGAGAGAATCACATCAGGCCTTTATTTTCAAGTGTATGAAAATCTCTTTCCCCAGGTTCAGAGGAAGATGACACAAAGAGAAACCAGAGAGACTGCTGGCTCACAGGAAACCCTTTGCTTCTCTGGTGCTGACTTTCGGTTTGAATCTGTTTGTCAGAGACCTGGAGGATCTCTGAGCTCAAAAGGAACTCCAGAGACCATCTAGTCCTGTGAGAGCCTGAGCAACCATCCCCAGGGGGGAGGCCACTCAGTCTCTATCTGAAGACCTTCCTTTGGGCAGAGTACACACAGGTAAAGGTATGATGCCCTATGTGGACTGAGGGAAGGGAAAATAGAGAGGAAAGAGAGACAAGGAAGGAAGGAAGGAAGGAAGGAAGGAAGGAAGGAAGGAAGGAAGGAAGGAAGGAAGGAAGGAAGG
>JAQQSW010004082.1:0-14528 GCA_028646575.1 Pseudocheirus occidentalis
TGTGTGTGTGTGTGTGTATTTCCCCTCATTGCAGATATATACTCTATATCAGATTGTTTACTTTCTTAATGAGGGAGGGGAGTAGAGGTCAAAAGGGAGACTTGAAATTCAAACTTGCAACTCAAAATAAAAAAAATGAATCTGAAAAAGTATTTTACATGAAATCTGGAAAAAAACCATATTATATATGTATATATATATACATATTCACATGTATACATACCAATAGATGCATACGTAATACACACACACACACACACAAAAGAAAAGTCAAAAACAATTGGAAGCTGAGAAACATCAGGGTTTATTTTCTTTCATGTCCTTTCAATGAACACTGCAATGAAGTATTTCTCTTTAAGATGAGTTGGCAAGAGAAATTTGCCAAAAATTTGGATTACAACTTACAATTGTCAACAGGTCTCTTTGCAGGAAGGTAGAGATTTAAAAACTGACCTTATATACCAAAAGAAGTTCTGATTTTTCTCTAGATAACATAATTATTTATGGCCAGCAGTAAATGTTACTGTTTTTTATTTATTCATAATATCTTAATTCTGTCATTTTGAATTATATTAAGCTTCTTAAAAAAAGGAAGACTCTTGTAAATTTTCTTCTATAAAAATAGATATGAAAATAGAAAATGTGGCCCTCATTTCAATTTTTTTAGGTATAAACCATGATTGAAGAACATTTTTGGTGAGAGTTACATTTGAGTGCTACCCCATCTCCCACCTCCACGTTCCACTATGCTGTAAAAGTTCCTTTATGACCCTTTTATGTAAGATAATTTACCCCATTCTACTTCTCCATTCCCTTTCTCTCAATGATGTTTCTTTCTTATCTTAAAGTTTGTTTTATTTTTTTAGATATCTTCCCATCATAATCAACTCACAACCTCTGTCTGTATGTATACCCCTTCTAGCTGCCCTAACAATGATTACATTCTTAGGAGTTTGAAGAGTCATCTTCACCTGCAGGAATGTAAATAGCTGATATTTGCAATAGAGATAGAGTTCCTTTCTCCCCACATAATAGTCATAAGGACATAAATTCTGCCTATGATTGATAAAATATGTAACCATTTAATTTTTTAAATTATGTTAGTCTTGTTTCTGAGTCTTAGATGTGCTTGATTTTCTCTGCATCCATTACTTACAGTTTACTTGTATGTAGATTTTAAAAAGCCAATTATAAAGGTCGGGACAATGCCTTGTTCTCATCTTTTTTTAGTCTTTGGATATTAAAATTTTAGTATGACACCAAGATCAGGACTTGAACCCTTCTCCAAAAATAGAAAATGATGATGACACCTGTCTTATTCACTGTGAGCTCTTTCTTCTCCCCAATTCTACATTTCAAAATCCTTTGACATCAACCTCACTTCTTGTCAGCTCTAGTCACTGATGATATATTCTTTTTCCTGGCAAAGGTACATTAGCCCTTCAATCACTGCCTCCCCCTTTATAATAATCCCAATCTCCACTTATAGTTCTTTTTTTCCTTTTATGCCAAACAACATATGCAAGTCTCTCTCCATCATTCAAAATCCTTCATTAAATCCTATTCTGCTCTACTTATCCTCCTCCTTTTTCTTGTTTTGGAACAAAGTTTAGAGAAAAAGCTGCCTCATTTCCCCTCTTCTCATTTGTTTTTAAAAGTTTTTGCAACCTTGGTTCCTATTTCAACTTCGCTCAACAGAAACTTTTCCCTCTAAAGTTACCAATTAGTACTCAAATGTTAAAATTGATGTTCTTTAATCAATCCTTATCCTTCTTAATATCTCAGTGGTGTTTGATATTGTTGAACACCCTGATCTCCAGGATGCCTGAACTCCATGATTCTCTGGGTTCTTATACAGTTTTTTTTTCTTGTCTTTCTTGAACCTGTTCTTGGACTTCAGTCTCCTTTTCTGAATCATTTTACATGTCCTACACTCTAACAGTGGATGTACTCCAAAACTCTATCCTAGGTTCTCTTCTTTTTTCTCTATGCTTTCTCACTTGATGACTTCATCAACTACTGCTGAAAGTTTAGCAATCATCTCTAAAAAATGATTAAAGATCTATATGTCCAGTCTTTCTTACTCTCTTGAGATGAAGTTCTGAATCACAAACTGCTTACTGTAAATTTTAAATCTGATGGACATTCCAGACATCTCAAGCTCAACATGTCTAAAGCAGAACTCTGTCTTTTCCTGAAAATATCCCCTTACTCTGAACTTTCCTACTTCATTCTAACACACTACTATCCTTTCAAGGTTATAAATTTGTGACTTCATTGATATCTTCATTATTTCTCACATAACTTACATATTCATTCAATTGCCAAATCCTATAATTTCAGTCTTTTAAATATTAGTCACACATATTCCCTTCTCACTGTTCACATAACTTCTCCTTAGGTCAGGTCATATTTTCCTTTAATTTGTTTATTGCAAAAACTTCCTAATTTTTCCCCCTGACTAAAATCTATCTCCACAGTAATACTTCCTTTGCATAGCAAACAAAGTTATTTATTTTAAGCACAGATCTGACCATATCACTACTCCATTTAACCTTCCAACATTTAATACAATTGCTATATGTTTCTGTTTCCATGTCAGCCATAATACCTTTGCTAAACTCAAGTGGCTCCTTATTGCCTTTAGGATAAAATATAAATTCTTCTGTTTGACTTTTACAAACCCTTTGTAACCTGGCCCCAACCTACCTTTCTAACCTTATTATAAATTGTTCCCCTTCTTGCACTCTTAAAGTCCTGCCAAACTGGCCCTTTTTTTCTTTCAAAACAGTTCTTAGCATACAGTCTTCTCTTCAGTTTAGCTCTCCCCAGTGCATATAATTAGTTCCCTATTCCCTTCCTTTTTAGAATCTCTTACTTCTTTCATCACTTTCCCAAAGCTTCAACCTCTACGTGAAGAATTCTGATTTCCCTCTTTCCTTTCTAGCTTCTAATATATTCTCTCCCAATTCTACAATTTTTTTACTTTTAAATTATTTTCTTCATACTCAAATATGTACATATTGTTTTCCCTAATAGAATTTAAGCTTCTTAAATTCAAGAAATGTTGTATTTTTGTCTTTGTATCCCAAGTACTTAGCAAACTGTTGGTACATAGTAGGTGCTGAGTAAATACTTAGCAATTTATAAATTATGAAATGGATGGATTGTGCTAAGAGATCTCAAAGATAATAAGATCATAATTCTAGTGTAAAAAGGAATTTCAGATCTTGCACCTTCTTTTTGCAGATGAAGAAACTGGGGCCAAGGAGAGTTCAAAGACTTATGTTGAGTTACATATGTAGTAAGTGTTGGGGTGATATTTAAAAACAGGTGCTCAGCCAAGGGGTTTTCATTGTATCATAACGCTTTCTCTCTAGCTGTAACGTTACATGCTTTTCTATTTAATAAAAAAGAGGTCTGAAAAATTTCTTCATTGCTGTTGGTTATGGACACACATCATGGAGGCAGAATGGTAAACAGAGAGATCACTAGAATTGGGATCAGATAAAGTGTATTTGATAGGCGGTTCTGGGGCTTGCAGTTTGTGTGTCCCTGGGCAAGTCAATATTCTTTTATCCTATGTTTCCCTAAAACTTCCTATAAAATGAAGCATTTGGACCAGATAAACTCTTCTGTTCCTTCTGACTCTAAATCTAAACCAGAGGTAGGTTTTTTAAAAATTTATTTAAACTATATTAAAAACCTGGAAGAGTTGATACCAAAGGCAAGAAAAGCATTACCCTATGTACTCAAGAATTTCAGTCTAAGTGGCAGGTCAGTAAGTCAGTCAACAAGTAGTTATTAAGTGCTTGCTATATTCCAGACACTTAGGGAAAAAATACAGTTCTGCTCTCAAAGAGCTTACATTTTAATGGGAGAGACTCTATAAAAAAAAACTTTGTACATAGAGGATGGATATATTCCTGTGAAACTATAATTATTCGGGTATTTATATGATAAGAGAAATGGACTAGTAGTACCATCCCTTCATATCGCAGGGAGATATAGATCTGGAAATTTTCTACCTGGCGTAGGGTAATAAATGCCTCTTATCCCAGAAGCACTTAGACTGACACTTCTTTAAACTTCAAGAGGATGAGAGGTCTAGAGCAGGCCTTTTAGGATTAAAAGGGCAATTGATCAACTTTGAGTAGAACAACAAAAGCTTAGGCAGCTAGATGAAGCAGTGGATAGAGTGTCAGGCCTGCACTCATGAATACTCATCTTCCTGAATTCAAATACAGCTCTAGCTTACTGTGTGACCCTGTGTGATCAAACACTTAACGTGTTTGCCTGTTTCCTCATCTATGAGTTGCAGAAGGAAATGGCAAATGTCTTCAGGATCTCTGTCAAGAAAACCCTGAATGGGGTCATGATGAATCCAGTATGACTGACATGACTGAACAACAACTGAACAAAGGGGAAGAGTTGAGCTCTATGTTGATTAAGGATGACCCTGAGTTTCCTGAAATGAATGCACCTGAGTATAGGGAAATTAAGTTCTAATTACAACATACCCTCTGATGTGCTGAGTTACCAAAGTCAAGTCACAAAATGTCTACAAAAAGCAACTTGTGCCCCAAATTGGCCTACTAGGAGAAACTAAGTAAAATGATGATGAAGTGTTTAGCAAACATAAATTCATCAACTCTTTAATGACAGGAATAACCATAGCAACAGGCAGTCCAAATTGCAGCACATGTCTGTCTTTATCTGTGGCTGACTGCCACTTAGGAATGAGCTTTCTTTTTAAAAAGCTATGTTACTGCAAAAGGGCATATGGGAACCTAATGCATTCTTCAGCAAATGCAAAGCCAAAACATCTGGTGTGCTGAATGAGGGGGAGAGAATGGAGAAAATGGTCTATTTAGGGCTGTCCCTTTTAATATGCAGGTGTATACTAACCACCATTTGACTAGGAAGAAACATTCTGCCAAGTTCACCTTCAAATTGCCATTTTTAGAGGAATTGGAGATTGTTTTTGTAAAAATACTTTGCCCTACATGCCTTATTATTTCATAAAATATCTATGTACATTTTTTGTTGTCATTCATTTTTCACTCTTGTAATCGGAGAACTGTTCAATCTGCTTCACTTTAAGCACAGATGATCCATCATCAGCCAAGGCCTGCACTGGGAAGGTGATGAGGTGCCATGTGACACGAGCCTGTAACAACTGAAACTTCCCCTTACAAAGAATGATCAAAGGTAATTATATTGAACTATTGAGAGTGATGTAACAGATGAAAGCAAGTTGAGCTGTGTAGACCACCCTAAGAATGTTTCTTGGACATCTTAAGTCAAGCAGAAATTCATCAAGGACCGTTTATAAGAAAACAATACAAACAACTCTGCACCATTTCCCACTAAAGTGACTAATATTTGTGTTTATTTGTGTCTAGAACTGATTTTTAAAATCTTATGGGGATCTTCTGGTGAGAAAAAATAACTTTACTAATAGAAATGCCATCTTCAATTGATCAGTTTCGAGAGATGCCTGGGGTACTGAATCCTATCACTAGTGTATGTGTCAAAGGAAAGACTCGAATACAGGTCTTGACTCTAAGAACAGCTCTCTGTCCACTATGCCATATGTCCTTTCATGTTACTAATGATCAAATGCAATAACATTTGCAAAATATTTAGCACAACATCTGACATATATTAGGTAGTCATTTAATAAATGTGTGTTCCTCTTTTCTTAATGAGTTACTGTACTTTCAAAAAGATCTACATAACATTGTGATATTTTGGTAGGTTTTCCTTTTAAGTATTGATTATTTAACAAGCATCTGAATGTGGATTGAAATAATAATCATTTATTTAAACATTTAGACCAAACATTATAATAAAAAAAACTCAGTTTGTATGCACATACACACACTTATACAATACATACACAAGGAGATATGAAATCTTGTCCAACAGTGTGGACATTAATAATTCATTAAACTTTTCTATTTTTCAATTTTATCATTTATAAAGTGAGGCCATTGAACTAGATGATCTATAAGCTCCCTTTTGTCCCTAAGTTTCCAGGAATCTATGCAGTTCATTACTCATTAAACAAACATTTGTTGAACATCTACTGTATCCTTAGTTCATTAACCAATATTCAACTATTTTCAATCCACTTATTCATAATCTCACTATGCCCAAATCATTCCATCTTGTCCAAAGCATATTATAAAAGATCTTATCACATATACAGCAGTACTTTAGGGATATGTAATTTACCTGTGTAAGCCCTTCCCCCAGTCATGCAAATCTGAAGTCCTCTTCAAGTTATTGGAAGTAGGTATTTAGCAAATGTTTGTCAAATTAAGTTGTGAAGCAAAAAAAAAAAAAATCCATGTGCAGCCAGTTGGGAGCTGAGCTTCTCAAAACTTATACAACTTGGTCTTTGTAAGACAGCTATGCACTCTGAAGGTGGGTTTGTTTCCAGTATGTTTCCATTGTGGTAGGAGTTGCCAAATATTCTACTTTAATGGCCTAGCTTTTGTGCAGCTCTGTGTCATCTCTGCTCCTAAAACATCTGAAATGGAAGTCAGTGTAAGTTTTTTTCAACTGACTTATTGAAATCCAAGTATAGCATGGAGTTTACTTGACCAATAAGTCTAACAACCCTAATGCAAAAAACCAGGCTAGTCTGACACAATACATTCTTGATAAACCTATGCTGGCTTATACTGATCACAACTTCACTTTCTACGTACTTACAAAGCATTTTTTATACCATACAAACAAAATAATACAAGTTCTTTTTGGGAATGAGGACTGGTCTCTTTCTCTCTCCCTCTCCCTCCCTCCTTCTCTCTCTCTCTCTCTCTCTCTCTCTCTCTCTCTCTCTCTCTCTCTCTCTCTCTCTCTCTCTCTCTCTTTCTCTCTCTCTCTCTTCTCTCAGTGTCTACCATAAAACTTCACAAAGTACACTTAGCAAATGCATATTGAATGATTAAAATAAAGTCTTTCTAACCATTTCTGACAAAAAAAAAGATGAGAGCTGAGTAGAAACATTGAAATGAAAACACAGCAATCAAGAGAAATATTAAAAAAGTAAAAGTGAGCATTTGGAAGGAGCTGTAGAAGGAAGGATTACTCATGTGTTAAAAGAAAGAGAATAAAAAACAATTTTCCTCTTGTGGATTCTAAAGCCAGCAAAGGTCCTAAAAGGAATTAAATAAGGAAAGGATCCTGGCAGTGCTTTTGTTGTTTTTATGTTCTTAAAGAAGAGAGAAAAAGGACAGGGTAAAGAATATACTAGAGAAGAAAGGGAAGAAGAAGGAAACTTACCATTTCTCAGTTGATATGGCAACAGAAATTGATCACTTGGAGGCTAACCTACTAGGGATAAGCTTTAGGGAAATTGAAGTAATTCATTGTAGAGTAGACTATCAAGATTAAAGAAAAGAAAATCTTTCTCTGTAATTTATTATTGTACTCAAATATGCCCAGAAATTTATCTCTATAGTTTTCTAATTCAATTTTTCATGCTACAGTTTAAGGGTAATCTTCCTGTTTATTCCTCAACAGTAATCTTTTTTCTATGTAAGGACCTATTATATACTTAAAAATTGTTATGCTTTCACGATCAATTCCTTGTATGTCTTATTTTAACAAGTAAGATTAACTTCTTTGTTTGCCCCTTATAAATCTTATTCTCCAATTCTTTGATTATCATGCTTATTTTCATTATGTACTATGTACATAGGCTAAATGAAATACCTGAGACTGAGAATATAAATTGTAAAATTTTTCTCATGAGCCACAGAGATTAAAAAAGAGACCTAATACCAAAATGTTTGATGTAAAGAATACACAATAAACATTCCATTACTAGAAATAGCTTCATTCTATCTGATCCACTAGGACATACTTCAGACAACAAATTGCATTCTTGGAGAGAGAGTGTCCCAAATTGGATTTGTATCTCACAGACAAAGTAAATATGAAAAGGCTGCCAAATCCTCCAAACCATTTCATATATTCACATTCTAAGTATTTGGAAATAATGAGAGAGAAGGTATTAGTTGGTTTGTGTTTCCTTTCTTTAGAAAAAATGCTATTTTATTTTTCTTAAGTTTACGTAAAAAATAAAAGTTAAAAATTTTTCAGTTCCAAATTCTCTTCTTAGCTCCCTCCCATAACCACACTCTGAAAAGCAAAAAACTAGCAATTTAAGATATGTTACAATACAAAGTTATGCAAAACATATTTCTATATTATCCAAGTTGCAAAGGAAAACACATTTTAAAAAAGTAAGTAAAAAAGGTATCTTCTTTCAGAGTCAATTCCTTCTCTAGAAGTGGATAGTATTTTTCATAAGTTCTTCAGACTTTCTTGGATCAATATATTGCTCAGAGAAGCTGAGTCATTCACAGTTGATCATCCTTAAATCGCTGCTGTTACTGTGTTCTCATGGTTCTGCTCATTTTACTTTGCATCAGTTCATCTATGTCTTCCAAGATTTTCTGAAATCATTCAGGTAACCACTTCTAAAAACATAATAGTCTATCAAAATAATTTGAGGGGGGGAAGGCAAGGCAGTTGGGGTTAAGTAACTTGTTCAAGGTCATACAGTTAGTTAAGTAGCAAAGGTCTGAGCCCGTATTTGAACTCAAGTCCTCCTGCCTTCAGGGCCAGTGCTCTACTCATTGCACCAACTAAGTGCCCCTCTATCACAATCATTTTTAACAACTTCTTCAGTCATTCCCCAATTAATGAGCATTCCCTCAATTTCCATTACTACAGCACCACAAAAAGAACTGTTATGAATGTTTGTACATGTGATTCTTTTTTCTTTTCTTTAGACCTCTTTGGGGTACAGATATAATAGTGCTATTACTGGGTCAAAGGGTATACAGTTTTATATCTCCTGGAGTATAATTCCAAATTGTTTTCCAAAATGGTAACATCAGTTCACAATTACAACAACAGTGCGTTGGTGGACCCATTTTTTCCATGTCCTCTCAGGTATTTGCCATTTTTCATTTCTGCTTTATGGGGCAATCAGATAGGACAAAGGTGGTACCTCAGAGTTGTTTTAATTTACATTTCTCTAATTAATGATGATTTAGAACATTTTTTCCCATATGATTATAAATAGCTCTGAAAAGTGCCTATTTGGAGGGGGGAGGAGCTAGGATGGTGGCATAGAAACAGGAATACCCCGCAGCTCCCACATAGCCACTTCAAATACCCATAAAATATGACTCTAAACAAATTTTAGAGCTCCAGAACTCTAGAACTCTGTACAAAAGTACAGAAAAACACATCTTCCACTGAAGGCAGCTCAGCAGGTGAGACACAAAGGGCCCATTGCAGCATGTTGGAAGCCCTGATATTTTAGAACCAGAGGGCAAAATAGAACTTGAAAAAATTCACCAATCACCTCCACAAAAAAAAACCTCCTAGGAATGTTATATTCAGGTTCCAGAGCCCCCAGATCAAGGAGAAAATATTACAAGCTGCCAAGAAGAAACTATTTGAATACTGTAGAAACACAATCAGGATAACCCAGGATCTAGCAGCTGCTCCATTAAGTAACCAAAGGGCCTGGAATATGATACTCTGGAGATCAAGGGAGCTAGAATTAAAAAAATCAAGAATCATCTACCCAGCAAAATTGAGCATAATGTTCCAGGGGAAAATATGGTCATTCAATGAGGTGGAGGACTTTCAAGCATTCTTGCTGAAGAAACCAAAAGTGAAAAGAAAATTTGACACTCAAATACAAGAAGCATGGGAAGGTAAACATGGAAAAGAAATCATAAGGAACTTATCAAAGCTGAACTATTTACATGCCAACATGGAAAAAAGGTAATTGTAACTTATGAAACTTTTCTCAGTATGAGGTTAGGTGAAGGGAATACAAATGTGTGTGTGTGTATATATGTGTGTGTGTGTGTGTGTGTGTATGTGTGTGTGTGTGCATGTATGTATATCTGTATATCTATATATCTACATAGGAGGGTATATATATGTGTGTGTGTGTGTGTGTATATATATATATATATGTATGAATACATATCTGAGTATGTGTATATATGTATACATAAAGGGCAGAGGATCAATTGAATAGGAAAGGACAATACTTTAAAAGGTGAAATTCTGAGGTGGGAGAGGGATGAGAGGAGACACGGAGAGACAGAATAGGATTAACTATATCATACAGAAGAGGTATGGGATAACTGTTACAATGGAGGGGAAGAACAGGAAGGCAAAAGGGAGAGGGTCAACTTTACTATCATTAAATTTGGCATGGGGAAGGAATGACATCAACTCTAAACTGGATACCTTGCAACACAGGAGAGTAGGGGTGATAGAGATGAGAGGTGGCATAGTGGAGGGGAGGGCAAAGTTTGGGGGAGGGATGCTAGAAGCACACACTTCTATAAAGGAACAGGGATAGGGTAGAGAATAGAATAAGGGGGGCAGGATAGGAAGGAGGTTCATATAATCAGTCTCTCACAATATGTCTATTGTGGAGATGTTCTATGTAACTACACATGTACAGCCTGTATTGAATTGCTTGTCTTTCTAGTTTGCATGGGTGATGAGGGATGAAGGAAAAGAATCTAGAATTTAAAGTTCTATATAATTATTATTATTATTATTAACTACATGCAACTGGGAATTAACATATATGGACACTGGGGTAGGGAGATCCATCTTGCCCTCAAATAAATTAATTACCATTACACCTACCAGAAAGTCAGAGGGGTGGTGGGGGAGGACGTAGGAGAAAGAAGATAGGGGGAGAGGTTATACAGTGGGATGGCTGCTTTGGGGAGGTGGGTGGAGGAAAGATGGAGAGAAAATCTGTAACACAAAATCTTGTGGAAATGAATGATGTAAACAATAAACAAATGAATACAAAGAACAAAAAGAAAACTGCCTTTTTGTATTCTTTGACCACTGATCAACTAAGCAATGGCTTATATGCTTACAAATTCAACTCAGCTCTCTATATGTTTAGAAAATAAGACTTATCCTAGAAACTTTCTGGGAAAACAATTTCCCCAGTTTTCTCATTTCCTTCTCATCTTTTCTCAATTGGTATTGTATATGCAAAAAATGTGGAACGGAAGCAAAATTATCCACTTTACATTCTGTAATGCTCTCTATTTTTTTATTTTGTCATAATTTTTTCCCTTCTCCATTGATCTGAAAGGTAAAATTTTCTTTCTCCCTATACTTTGCTTATAATAACACCCTTGATATATAAATCATGTACCCATTTCAACATTATCTCGGTATCCATTGCAAAATGTTGGTCTATACCTAGTTTCTGGCAAACTCTTTTTCAGTTTTCCCAGAAGTTTTTGTGAAATAGTGAGTTATTTTCCTAAAAACTTGGATCTTTGGGTTTATAAAGCAATAGACTAATAGAGTAATTTACTACTCTGTTTAGTGCACCTAATCTATTTCACTGATCCACTATTTTTTTTTTCAAATGGTATGAGATTGTTTTGATGAATACCACCTTATAATATGGTTTGAGATGTGATACTGTTGGGTACTTTCTGTCATAATTTTGTTCATTGATTCCTTTGACATTTTTCTTATCTTCATACAGCTCTTGAGTTTGTCCTGATCAGTAGAATCTAAAGTATTTTCTATTGTCTGCAGTTATTTTTAATGAAATTTCTCTTTTCCTGTTGAATTTTTGATAATATATGGTAATGCTGATGATTTATATGGTTTTATTTTTATCTTGCAAATTTGCTGATGTTGATTATTTCAATAAGTTTTTTAGTGACTTCTATGTTTCTTTAGATATAATCGCTTTGTCTATTTTTAAAGAGTTTTTTTTACTTTTTTGTATTGGAATTAATAATTCTTTAAATGTTTGGTATGATTCAGTTTTGAATTCATCTTATTCTGAGGCTCCTCCTCCCTCCAAGGACATCGTTTATAGCTCATTTAATTTATTTTTCTAAAATAAGGTTAAGTATTCTGCTTCCACTTCTGTTAATCTGCACAATTTATATTTTTATAAATATTCATCTGTTTCACTTAATTTGTCAGATTTACTTACATACAATTAGGAAAAATAGAATCTAATCATTGCTTTACATGCAACTTCATTGTTGGTGTAACAAACCATTTTGTGTTTGAAAATGGTAAGGTGGTCGTCATCTTCCTTTTTTAAATCAGTTTAATCAATGGTTTCTTTTTCCTCCATAAAATCAGCTACTACACTTTTAAAAAAACATTGTTACTTCAGTGGTTCTCTTACTTTCAATTCTATTAATCTCTCCTTTGATTTTAAGGATTTTCAATTTGATGTTTAATTGGAGGGGCTTAATTTATTCTATTTTTTTAAAGTACACATAACAATTCATTGTCCTACTCTTTCTCTATTTTTATTGATGTAATTGTTTAGAGACATAAATATCCCCCTAACTACTGTGCTGGTTGCATCTCATAATTTTTAGTATGTTGTTTCATTATTGCCATCCTCTTATTAAAGAAATAACTTATTGTTTCCAGGAGTTGTTCTTTGATCAGCTCATTCTATAAGATTAGCTGAGTTTCCAATTAATTTGTAACATATACTTGCATGACTTTTTATTGAATGCAATTTTTATTGCTTAATGGTCTGAAAAGTCTACGTTTAATATTTCTGCTTTTCTGCTTTCGTCTGTGACCTAATAGATGGCCATATTTTTGGTAGGTGTCATATATATGGGGGATAAAGGTTTGCCCCTTCCTATTCCCATTCTGTTTTCTTCAGTAATCAATGATATCCAACTTTTCTACAATTCTACACATCTCCTTAACTTTTTCTTATTTTTTTCACTGATTATCCAATTCTCAATGGGGAAAGTTTAAATTGTTGTTTAAATTTATATTTTCCGCTGTTTAAATTCAGTATTTCCTCTTGTATCTCATTTAATTTTATTTTAAAAATTTGGATGCTATGTCATTTGGCATATGTGTGTGTATATCTGTGTGTATATATATTATATATATATATGTGTGTGTGTCTCTGTGTGTATGTATACACACATATGTATGTGTGTATAGCATGTATAATAATATATGATAATTTTCCCCATTTTTCCTTTGTCTTTTCTGTTCTATCGTCACATGTTTTTTTCCTCACCCCTTAGATTTCCTTTCTGAAATTATTCCATGAAAGTTTACTCACACCCATGTCTTCAGTCTATGTATACACTTTTGAACTGCCCTGATAATTATAAAGTGTTTAGAAGTTAAAGTTCCATTTTCTCATATTGCAGCACAGTTTAACCTTATTGCAACCATTATGATTTGTCTTTCATGTTTACTTTTAGTTCTTTTCTTGAATTTTTTATTGAAATATAAATTTTCTTTTCATTTCTGGTCTTCTCATCAGAGATGCTTCAAACTCCTTTATTTCATTAAATGTCCATTTCATCCCCTGAAGGATTATAGCCAAAGTGTAGGGTAGGCCATTCTTGGTACTTATAAGTAACTCCTTTGCCTTCCAGAAGAACACATTGCAAGAACTACATTCCTTTAACATGGAAGCTGCTAAATCCTATGCAGTTCTGATGGTGGGTTAATTATATCTGAATTATTTCTTTATGGATATTCACAAGATTTTCTCCTTGACGAGCAATGTCTAAATCTTTGCTGAAATTTCTTTTGTTTGGAGATCTCTTTCAGAAAATGATCAATGGATTCTTTCCATTTTTATTTTAACCAGTGGTTCTGGAATCTCAAGAAAGTTTTCTTTGATAAAAGACAATGTCTTGGCTCCATTTTTTTTTTAATCATGGTTTTCAGCTAACCCAATAATTGTTAAATTGTCTCTCCTTGAACTGTTTTTCAGGTCAATTGTTTCTCCAAATAGTTACTCCACATTTTCTTCTATTTTTTTCATTTTTTCACTTTCTTTAATTATTTCTGATGTCTCATGTAGTCACTGATTTATACTTGACCAATTCTAGTTTTTTAAGAAATTATTTTCTTCAATAAACATTCATACTTCTTTTTCCATTTGGCTAACTATATTTTATAAGGTATTCTTCTCTTCAGTCAATTCTTGTTCCTCTTTTGCCATTTGACTATTTCTCTTTTTTATAAGATGTTATTTTCTTTAGTATGTTTGTGCCTCTTAACAAGCTTCTTACTTTTTTTTTCAAAATTTCCTTGCATAGTACTCATTTCCCTTGTCATTATTTAAAAACTGCTGATTTTTATTTTATTTCATATTTTATATTTTTATTGATTTGTTTGTTTACTTTCAGTTCACAAGATTCAGTTCCAGATTCATTTGAGCTTCAGATTTTCTCCCCTTCCTTCTCCCCCTGCCCCAATCATGGTGGCATACAATCATGTCTAGGATTTGCAAACTCTTTCACATTGTACAAGACTCTAGTTGTACAGAAGCATTGTAACCAATGGAGTGAACAATGGGAAAAAAGAAACAAAACCAAACATAGAAAAGAATGATAGCATGTATTGCTTCAGTCTCCATTTAAACTCTGGTCATTCTAGATCTTTCTCTGAATGTAGACATCTCCTTCCATCCT
>JAQQSW010004083.1:0-14528 GCA_028646575.1 Pseudocheirus occidentalis
CAACATGGAAAAACGATAATTGTAACTTATGAAACTTTTCTCAGTATGAGGGTAGGTGAGGGGAAAATAAAAGTATACATACATATATATATACATATATATATATGTGTGTGTGTGTGTGTGTGTGTGTATGTATACATACACATATGTCTATATAGGGGAATATATATGTGTAGTAATACATATGTTAGTGTGTATATATATATGTACATAGACAGAGGGCACAGGATCAATTAAATAGGATGGGATAATATTTTAAAAGGTGAAATTGAGACTTGGGAGAGGAATAGTATGAGAGGAGACAGGGAGAGACAGAATGGGGTTAGTCCTCTCATATGGAAGATGCAAAGTATAATTGTTGCAGTGGAGGGGAAGAACAGGAAGGCAAAAAGGAATGGGTCAACCTTACTCTCATTGAAGTTGGCTTAGGGAAGGAATGACATACACTCTAAATTGGGTAACTTGGCCTACAGGAGAGAAGGGGGAAAAGAGGATGACAGGGGAGCTGATGGAGTGTAGGGTAGTTAGAAGCACACATTTTTGTAAAGGGACAGGGATAAAGTAGAGAATAGAACAAGCGGGGGATGGAATAGGAAGGAAGGAAATATACAGGTACTGGGGTAGGGAGCTCCATCTTGCCCTACCAGAAAGTCAGAGGGTAATGGGGGAGGATATAGGAGATAGCAGATTGGGGGAGTGGGTATACAGTGGGATTGCTGCTTTAGGGTGATGGGTATGGGAAAGATGGGGAGAAAATTTGTAAATCAAAATCTCACGGAAATGAATGATGTAAACTAAAAATAAACAAAAGTTTTTAAAAATTTTTAAAAAGATAATAAATTTTTTAAAAAAAAGAAATGTAAGCTCCTTGTGGGCAGTGACTATCTGACTTTCGTTTTTGTTCAACATTGAGTTGGCACTTAGTAATTACTTAATTTTTTTATTTATTAATTCATTTAATCTACACTGAACATTTCTTAAGTTTCTACCACATGTAAGGTTCTTTGTTAAGTGCAGAGGATAGAAAGACAAAAATAAAACAATAAGCCTACATTCTACTAGTGGTTGTCACATAATGTATACAAGTAAGAAAATGAACAGTATATAAAAATGAGACAAAGTAACTTCATATGGAAAATTGGCAAAGGCTTCCTATCAAAGGTGTCATTAAAGAAGACAAAGGATTTGACTTAGGGAAAGTAGATATTAGACTTGGGGAGTCACCTATGTAAAGGCCCACATGTGGGAAGTAGAATGTCCTATAAGCAGACTGGGAAGTAACTTGAAATAAGACTTATCCTTAGAGTTGCCATATCTATAAGGGAAACCTCTGGAGAGGATTGATAAGGGTAATGTTAGGCATTTACTAAAACTGCAAACACACAAATACACATACACAATCACACACTCACATAATCAATTAATATTCATGAGCCCTGTTACAGCTCTAAAGAATTTGCTTTGCTGGTAGATGGATTTTTCTACAACATTTCTGTAAGTATTTATTAAATGTCTCCTATATGCAAAGTACTATGCTATGGAATTCCTTTGTGCTACAAGAAATGATGAGCAGAATGATTTTAGAAAAAAATGGAAAGACTTGCATGAAATAATTGCAGAACCAATAGAACATTGTATACAGGGATAGCAATGTTGTTTGAAGAATAGCTATAAATGCCTATGTTATTCTGAGTATTATACATACTCAAATGAACTACAAAGGACCTATGAAAGAAGATGCTATTCACCCCAGAGAAAGGACTGATAAATAGAAGTATGCATAACATAGTTTTACACATTCACACAAAAACACACACACTTAGATATAGATATACATCTACATGTATGAAAGAATGTGTATATGTGTGTATGCCTATATATAAAGATTATATATGTCTATACACACATACACACATATATTCAAATGGTGGCTTTCTTTAGTCTCTGGGGTGGGGAGGCAAGGAGGCAGATTGAACTTAAAATGTAACAAAAACAAAATTAAACAAAAAATAAGTACTATGCTAGTTACTAGAGTGTGCAATACAGATTCCACAAAGACTACAGGTTTAGAGCTGTCTGGAAACTTAGAGTCCAATTCCTAATTTACAAATGAGCAAACTGAGACCCAGAGAGGTAAAATAACTAGACTAAGTTACAAAGGAAGTAAGAGATGAAGGCAAGATGTGACTGGAGTATCCATTTCCAAAGCCAATGCTCTCTCATTACCTCTCATACAGTAAAAGTGGGGAAAGTGATAGATTCCTGGCTAAAAGCTGTTCTAATCCTTCATCATGGCATGAGGCTGATCCTAGGTTCCTAAAGGCTTCACCAGTGGAATGCAAACTCTGGTGGGACACTCTTCAAAAATCAGCCTAAGGATGGATTGTGTCTCTTGTCCGATATGTATGGGTATAGGTATAATAAGTACATCCAAACAGCCGGTAAACCTTTTGGAGCCAACAACTGAAGCCAATCTAATAAGGTCTAGAGGGGTTATGACCTCAATTTCCAATTCTTAGCCACCGCAAAAAAGAGCTGCTATAAATATTTTTGTACAAGTCAGTCCTTTTTCCTTTCTTTAAAAAAAATCACTTTGGCATACAGACTTAGCAGTGGTATTCCTGGAACAAAGGATATGCACAGTTTTATAGCCCTTTCCAAATTGTTCTCCAGAATGGTTGAATCACTTAATAATTCCACTGACAGTGATTAGTGTCTCAGTTTTCCCACATTTGCTCCAATATTTATCATTTGCCTTTTTTGTCATATTAGCCAATCTTACGGGTGTGAATTGGTACCTCAGAGTTGCAAAATGGCTATTCTACATTGGTAGAGGTGCTTTCTTCATTGGGAGTTCACTATTCTGATTAAATCAAAAGTTTAAACAAACAACAAAAAAGGCAGGAAGAAATAAATCAAAGCTATCTATATTCATATAATAATGTTCTGTATCATTATCGATTAGAAAAATGCAAATTAAAACAACTGAGGTGCCAACACACCCATAAGATCAGCTAACATGACAAAAAAGGAAAATGGTAAATGTTGGAGGAAATATGGGAAAACTGAGACACTGATCACCGTCAGTGGAACTGTGAAGCCCACCACGTTAAGTAATCTGACCATGCACCTTCATCTTAGGCAAACTAAACATCCAGACATGCCCGGTTTCACTCATAGAATGCTTTAGGATCTACAATATGATTTCCATATGGTATTGCATTTCATTCTCAGAATAACCTTGTGAGGTATGTACTATCACTCCTATTTTTTATAGGAGGAAATGGAGGCCCAGTAAGGAAATCCCTTCTACCAATTAAGATCAACCATTTTGCCATTCAAAGATTTAAAGAATTACTTGAGGGTCCTGAAAGGGTGGGTGATCTGCCAAGAGTCACATAACTAGGAAGGTCACTCAGCTTCTCAGGACCCCCAATCTCAGGACCCCTAAATCTTTGAACTGCATATTTTGAAGTCAGGTCTTCCTCAATCACATCTCTCCCCCTTGCCCCAAACAAAGACTCTATCCATTTTACTCCCAGCTGTATACTATGCTACCTAGGCATCTATTACATGAGGTTATTTCCCATTTCCTCTTGGACATAGTAGGTGCTTAATAAATGCTTGTTGATTAGTCACATGAGTTTTTATTACAAAATACCATATCCATTCCAGTTGTAAATTCATGATCCTATATGCATCAAATTTTGCACTTAGGAACTTGGATGAGACCAGAAGACTTCATTGTAAAGAGCAGGTCTACCTGATATTATCCCAGTGAATCTACCTCAATAACCATAAATCCAGGCTAGTCTAGGGCATTCTGTTGTGAAATATGGATATCCCAAAATTTGGCAAGTGCCCAATATTTCTCAGGCTGAATCATTCGAAGTATAATGTTAAACCTCCTCATAAGAATATAACTTCTTCACTACAAATCACATTTGCAAAATGAATTAGAGATGTACTCAAGGAATTAAGTGTTGTGAGTTTGAAAAATAAGCATATTGATTCCGTTTGGGAAAGCTTTAGGAAAGGAACTAATTTCTATTCTGTGTGAATCTGCACAGATCAATATATCATTAGACCCTCTTAGGACAGACTAGATTACTGAAAAAATGGCATGGGAAGAGCCTTATTTTTGTAAACTGCAGGTTATAAGACTGGGTCTCCATAGAGATAGCATCTTTATGAGCTGCAGGCTTCAAAACTCACCCTTTGAAATAACAGTCTTCTGGAAACAGGTGAAAAAGAAAATGTGACTTTCAATAGAAAAAAAATATAAAGCAAAAAGGGGAAATTATTTTTAAAAGATTTTCTTTTTAACACCTATGGAATTTGGTGCTCAAGGAATATGTAATAGGTTTGTTCTAAAGCATTAGTCAAACTCTAATCTCTCTGAAAGAAGCTTGTGCTGTAGTTAGTAGAAGGCTGGCTTTGGAGTCAAGGACACTGTCTTTTCAGGATGCACTGATGCAGAGACACTGGCCTTTTGGCTGCTCCTTACATAAGACACTCCATGTCTAAACAGTAAATTTTTTTCAAGGGCTCTCCCTCCTCATCCCCTCCTTCCTGGCTTCCCTGGCTGCCTCCCACCTTCTGGATGAAGCCTTTCCTAATCTACTATAATGTTAGTTCTTACCCTTTATTCCCTATTTCCTGTGTGTGCTATATTTATCATGTGTGGCTTGTATGTAACTTCCCCCATTAGACTGTCAACTCCTTAAGATTAAGGACTGGTTGTATTTGTCTGTTTTACCTTTCTCTGTGTCCCCAGTGCCTGGCACAATGCCTGGCACTTGGTAGGCATTTAATAAATGCTTGTGGACTTATTGTCTCAAGTTTACAACATATTTTAATCCTCTTTGTGTGACTGTAAGCAAGTCACTTAATCACTCAATGTCCAGAAAATTCTCTAAGACTTATAGAAGAATGGCCCATCTGCGTTGTTGAAGGGAGTTTCCATACCAGGACTTCTCTACAAACTATAATAAGTTTAAACCAAAAATGAGGGGGGAGAGAAAACAGGGGAGACTGACAGTCTAAAGCAGTCTATGTTCATATTCTACCCCTTCTCCACCCCTCAAAAAACATTCCTATTTCTATTGACAGCACCGTCATCCTTCTAGTTACCCAAGTATACAATCTAAGTCATCTTTAATTCTCCCTTCTTCCTTAGACCTATTTCCCATTAGTTTCTAAATTCTATCTAGTTTGCCTCAATAGTGTCAATAAATATTACAATAATCTAATTCTCTGTCTCTATATTTGTCTGTTTCTGTCTTTCTCTGTCTCTGTCTCTCTGTCTGTCTGTCTCTTTGTCTGTCTGTGTCTCTCTGTCTGTGTCTCTCTGTCTCTCTCTGTCTCTCTGTCTCTCTGTCTCTCCGTCTTTCTGTCTCTCTCTCTCTCTCTCTCTCTCACTCTCTCTCTCTCTCTCTCTCTTCTCTCTCTCTGATACTGATGATCACGATCAGATAAGCTGATCATTAGAAATCTCCATATCCTGCTGTTCATCTCAACCTCAGACACCCAACACCTTCCCAAATCTTTCAGCCTCCCCTCCCATCTGATTGGAGGGCTTGAGGGTGGAGCACTAGATTCTTCCAAGTCTTTCTTTATTGAAAGGGCAGGGACATGGTCTTTCTAACTCATTCTCCACTTTTAATTTACAAGCTGTACTTGGTTTGAACTCCATGAAATAAGATCCCCTTATGCAAGGTAACCCTTGTGTGTCCTTCTACCCCTTTTCAGATTCTTTTTTTGTGTTGTCTTCTCCCCCTTAGATTATAAACTCCTTAAAGGTAGGGACTATCTTTTTATTATTTATATCCACAGCATTTAACACAGTGTTCAGCAACATAGTAGGTTTTTAATAAGTGTTTATTGAATGGAATTGAAAATTGAATTCTCTGGCTTTATGTCTCATCTCTCTCTCTCTGTATCTCTCTGTGCCTCTCTGTCTCTGTCTATTCGTCTGTCTGTCTGTCTTTCTCTCTCTCCAGTCTTCTCCTTCTTTGTCTTTCTCTCTCTGTATCTCTGTCTCTCAGTAGGTATCTCAGTGTCTTTGTGTCTCTCTGAGTATCTCTCTGTATCTCTCTTTATCTCTTTCTTCCTCCTTCTGTACCTTCCTCATTATACTTGCCCTCTCTCTCCATTTCTCTCTGACTTTATCTCTCTCTCTGTCTCTGTCTCTCTCTCTATCTCTGTCTCTCTGTCTCCCTCTGTCTCTCTCTATCTCGGTTTCTCTCTCTGTCTCTGTTGCTCAGTCTCTGTCTCTTTCCATCTCTCTGTGTGTTTCTCTCTGTTTCTCCATGTCTGTCTATCTCTGTCTATCTCTGTCTCTCTCTCTCCTTTCCCTCTCCCTCCCTCCCTCTCCCCCCTCATCTCTCATCTCCCCAAACCACTCTCCTCCTCACCAGGGGTGACAAACTAAAACAGAAACAGGTCATTAATCTGTACATAAGGATCTCACTGAGTCACTTACTGACTTAGTTTTAAAATGTAATGTCTTCTGGGTTTTACCATACATTTATTTCTTTTGTTATATATTTCCAGTTACATTTTAATCAGGTTGTGTCCACAGTGAAGGTTTGGTGGCCACATTTGGCCCACAGGCTGTGTTTGATAGTCTCTTCCATACTGGGGCCAAAATGAGCTTCCTAAGATCTGGGTGTGACTCCTCTGCTCACAAAAACCTAAGTGGCTCCTCATTATCTCTGGGATAAAATTCAAAATTCTCAACCTGGCACTGACAGAACCTTTCAGATATATTTCACTTTATTCCCTTTCACAAATTCTATATTCCAGTCCCACTGGTCCCTAAATCTGACACACAATCTCCTGGGCCTGCGCAAAGACTGTGCCCATTCCTAGAATGCCTCTCATCTCACCACCGTCTTAGAATCCCATCCCTAGCTGTTTTTCCCCAAGGCTCGGTTCAGGTGATGTATCTCCAACATGAAGCTTTTCCCAATCCCCCTAGAGATTGGTGCTTGTTCTCTGCCCTGATATTACATTGTATTTACTGACTTGCATGTCCTGATCCTAGCAGAATGTAAGCTACTTTATTTTGTTTTTGTTCCCTTAGCTCCTGGCGTGGTGCCTTGTATGTCATAAAGAGCTTAAAAAATGTTTATAGAAAGCTAATAGCTAGGTAGTACAAATGATTACATGATTTCACAAATGAGGGAGCTGAGTCTCATAGAAATCAGTAGTTGGCTGTAGTCACATAGATACTAAAGTTGAGGATTCTTGGGTTCTAAACCACATCTCCTAACTCTAAATTTACTACATAACCCAAAAACTTCATTTGGTTCAAGAAAGGCAAGCAGAAAGGAACTCAATAAGAAAGGCAAGCAGAAAGGAACTCAATAACATTTTCTAGCTTCAATTTAGTATCTCCCAACATTTCGGGTAACTCTGAGAAGTTTTTAGTTTCAGTTTTCATCAGATAGGTCAGAAGAACAGAGTCATATTTGTGAGGACACTTGTATATTTCTACTACCAATCTTAGGAGGAATGAAGAATAGAGACACATGAAAATGAAAGGAAGAGAAAGAGTCATCAGAACCATCAGAGAGATTTCTTAAATTCTATCTCATTTGTCATACCATATCCTTAGGACTATAGCTATCTGACAACAGGAGCTTAAACACACAGTGTTAGGGAAACACTCCCAAAGTGCCTCCCACTCACATGCCTTTTATCCCTTTCTGCCATACTCAGGCCATAAATGAGAGCGTGGGAATAATCACAAAAGGTCATTTAGCTGGTCTAAGGAATCCTGACTTTTCTTTTTCTGTCATAGCATCAAACCTCTTATTACAGTCTCCTCAGAGCAATCCTGATACCTCTCCTTAGTCATTCCATGCTACCAATCCCTGAGGTACCAATCTTACACTCTTCAGCCTGGGAATCACGTACTAAGGGTAGAACTTCGGTATGAGTACTTTAAATCTAATTTCCTGTTTGTTCAGTGTCTTTGTGGGAAAAAACTCAAGCACACTGATAAGCCTCATTCCAGGCAAAGTAGAGTTGACCCATGTTTGCAAACCTATTTATAAATAATGACCAAACAGAAATCATCCCCTATGGTGAATTCTTTTGTGAATCTGAATAAACATGTCTTGGAATATCTGTTCTTTGGCTGAAGTTTTGTGCTTTTTTTTCTCACATTCTTTGCTACTTTGAAGTATTTATGATTTCATTGATGTGGGCATTCCCTGGGTTGACAAAGATCATGACCCATCCATGTCAGATTGAGTTGCTACAGCATCACTTGATGGCCAACCTTTGGGTAATGATCTCCTTATACTACATTGTATTTAATGACCTACATGTCCTGCTCCCTGCAGAACATAAGTTACTTGAGGGAAAGGACTGTTTGATTTCTGTCTTTGTCCCATCAGCCCCTAGCACAGTCATTGGCACATTATAAAGAAATTAATAAATATGTTATTTAAAATAAACAATAACTAGAAAGTTAAAGGGAGGATGGGCAAGATATAAGAGAGAGCAGATTGGGGAAAGGGGTATTCAATAGGCTCGCTATCTTGGGGTGGGGGTAGGGGAAAGATGGGGAGAAATTTTGTAACTCAAAATCTTGTGGAAATAGATGTTGAAAACTAAAAATAAATTTAAAAAATAAAGAAAACAATAAATAAAATTCTTACCTTACTCATCTTCTTTAGGTCATTCCTTGGATGCCAGACACATAGCCATCAGTTCTTATGTAAACTATTTATAGCTTTAGAAGTACTATCAAGACACTTTGAGAACCAGTCATCTCTTTGTAATCTCAGAGTATGACCACGTGTTGTATTGTATTGTATTGTATTGTATTGTATTGTATTGTATTGTATTGTATTGTATTGTGTTTTGTTTATCTTAGGTGGGGCTTCCATGGAAATGTTATAGAAAACTATGGAGATGATTTATAGACTCATATAGAAAGTCATGGAGGAATTAATATCTGCATAACTGGAACAAAAATGACTATACGAAGGGGATTACATGTTTATATCTGTTATGTATCATCTCAGATCTTATTAGGTGGTTTGTGCCATGTTCTGCAATGGTTGTATCTGAGTATATTTTAGAGATATCCTTAGTCAGCCAAGAAGGTTGATTTGTTTTATAGCTTTGTTATTAATACTTTTTGTTATGCTATTGTACCAGGATGAAATTTCAATTATAACATCTCCTTAAAATTTATTCATATACATGGAGATTCCAGGTCTTATCTTTTATTTGATAATTATTTATTACATGCAGTTACAGCAACAATGAAAATAAAGTAAGAAAATCTATTAAAAGATCAATGGGTTATCAGTCTTAAACAAGGAAATTTTAACTGAAAGTCAAAACCATGTCGGGGGAGGGATGAGAGATGGGGAAAGCGCTATCTAACAAGCAGTATTCTCCCTGCTACAAGAGTTACAACTAGGGCAGGGCAATCAGAGATTTGCCCAAAGGCACCAAATTCAAAGGGAACTCAACTCTTATAGCCTTTCTACTGTATAGAAGTAACAAATGCTGGCACATAGTTAGCAAGGATAATTAGTCAAAAAGGTAGCTTCCAGAAGGGACAAGCTGGAATGAGCTCCTCCCCTGCCTGTCTGCCATCACTAATCCACTCCCCATGAGAACCACTTATTTAGCCTTGCTCTAAGGTACCAGAATCTCTTTATCCCTCCAATGGGCATTATCTTCCCCAACCAAGACCACATTCTATGTCTCATTTCCCCCGGATGCAGTTTTTGTTACTTGACCCAGATACAAAAATTCATAGTTACATTCTGACTGCACCTAATACAATGTGGGTTGAATTCATCCATCAGCAATGTCATCACTTGCTAGGCAATAAATGACGGAGATGGAAGAAAAATCTTTGGATAGGGGCAACATTTCCTATGTTGTCAGTGTTAGAAAATTCATTTCTCCCTAGTTGGTGTTTCTGTTTTGTAACAATTCTGTGAGTCACCCAATCAGGTCAATATTGCTCTAACAATTTTAAAGGAATAATAAATGTTTGATTTTTAAACCCCCAAGTATCTTTGCACAATTGTCCCACATGTGCCGTGCTGTGCTCTAAAAGTAAACAAGATCTCTTATCCTCCAGTGTTCTTATAAAATAGATCAATGCTATTAGTGATCACAATTTTGCCTACCTTTCATCTGGTAAGAGTCACCATAGCATCATAGCAATCATCAAAAGCAGGATGGCACAATGGGATGTGGGAATTACATGACATTTTGTTCAATTGCTAGATGATGATGCTAAATAATCACTGAAATCCTACTTCTAAATCTATGATTCTATCATAATGAAAACACAAAAATAAAGAACATCATATTTGTCCAAACTTGATTGTGCATCCCTCTTTATTTCCAAGAAATGGTACTTTTTCACACTATTTCCACTGATTCTTGAGATCAAAGAATGACAGAATCAGAAGGGATTTGATGAGTTATTTAGATAAACTTGTGTCTGAATGTTTTCTATGACATAGCTAACAAGTGGGCATCCAGTACAATATTATGAGGAAGAACTGAGCCAGATTCACATTAGTCCCAAATCCCAAAACCATTAAGTTTTTTTCTGGTTATTTTAAACTCAAGTTGAAATTGGGGCTTTGACTAAGTCATCAATCCAAGTTGCAGATAAATTTTTCTTCCTTCCTTCTTTCCTCCCTTCCTTCCTTCCTTCCTTGCTTGCTTCCTTCCTTCCTTCCTTCCTCTCTCCCTCCCTCCTTTCTTTTCTTTCTTTCTTTGTTTCTTTCTTTCTTTCTTTTTCTTTCTTCCTTCCTTCCTCCTTAATTCCTTCATTCCTGCTTTTCTCTGTATTTCTCTTTTTCTTTTGAAAATGTTCTTAAAGAACACAAGATAGAATAATACATAAGACTGAGGGAGAAAGAGGGCATCTCTTTCCTCCACAGTTATAGGAGGAAAATCCAGGAAGCATTTGTTACCTAAAACATTTTTGTTGGAATAAGTCTCAGTTTCAATCAATGAAATTCTTTTGGCCAAGACTAGAGCCAAAAGGAATCATAGATTTCAATTAGAAAAGACTTTAAACAGTCATTGACTCCAACCCTCTCTATTTATAGGTGAGAAAACTGAGGTGCTGAGAATATAACACTAGAAGGGCCAGGCAAGTCTTTTGATGCAAAAATGTGGTCCTTCAAGGTATCCTTAAGTTCTAGTCCCTTTATATATTGCTCAGGGTCATATAGCTGATGAGCTCTCTGAGAAAAGTTTTAAACCTACTTCTTCCTGACTCCAACTTTCCTATTTTATCCATGTCTTTCACCATATCTATCTCCCTTTTAGCAACAGTTCTGCATACCATGGCTTAACAGAGGCCAACAGCATATTCCTATCCATAATGCCCATTATTGTAGGTTTCTTCCCTCTTTTCCCCACCTACCACTAAAACTTTCCTTTTCTGATTTTTCAAGACCTTGTTTAGTGAATGACAACACAAATTGAAGAAAACAACAGCAGCTCATCCTCAAGATATTAATGTTTCAATGAGCACTTAAAATGTTACTCCTGCTGGATAATATTTACAACTGCTTCCACCTTCAATACTTTAAATCAAAGGAATAAATTTAAAAATTTCTGGAACCAGGCAAGCCTAGATGATGAGGGTAATGAGGTGAGGTGATGGCTTTTAGGGGTGGGGAACCTGCAACTTCAAGATCACATGTGGTCTTCTAAGTCCTCAGATGCAGCCTTTTGACTGAGTCCAAGTTTTATGGAATAAATTCTTTTATCAAGGGCATTTGTTGGGTGAAGTTTGGATATAATCAAAGGGGCACACTTGAGGACCTTCAGGGCCACATATGGCCTCGAGGCTGTAGGTTCCCCATCCCTGATAAAGGAGGTATTTCTGGGTCCCCACTGCTTTTATCATCTCAATGGCTACAGACTCTGCCAAATAGCTGTGACTGGCCCTCCTAGAATACAAGAGTCATGAGATAATGTTCAGGAAATAATAATCTGGTTGACATTTTCCTCTATACTTGGATTGTTTCTCCTCTGACATACAGTGGAGATGCATTTTATGCTGGAATTAAAAATTGCCCTCCCTCCTTTAAAATTATTTAAAGTACTCATGAAGTACAGTACATTATCTATAAACACTTGCTGAAAAGGGACTGTGGTCTATTTTTAAATCTTTTTTAATTTAGTATTTTCCCCTAATTATATGTAAAAACAATTTTCAACATTCTTTTTTAAAATTGAATTCCAAATTCTCTCCCTCCTCCCCACCCCCCTCATTGAGAATGCAAGCAATTTGATACAGATTATACATGTATAATCATGCAAAGTATATTTCTATATTAGTCATGTTTTAAAAGAAAACCTAGACCAAAATAAAAACCAAGAAATATAAAGAACGTTTTTTAAAAAAGTATGCTTAGATCCGTATTCAGATTCCATCAGTTCTTTCTCTGGGGATGGATAGCATTTTTCATCATAAGTCGTTCAAAGTTGCCTTGTATCATTGTATTGCTTAAAATAGCTAAGTAATTCACACTTGATCATCTTACAATATTGCTGTTACTGTGTACAGCATAGTGCAGGTTCTACTCACTTCACTTTGCATCAGTTTACATAGCAGGCCCCAGATTTTTCTGAGATCATCTGGCTCATTATTTCTTATATCACAATACTATTTCATCACAATCATATGCTAAAAACTGTTCAGCCATTCCCCAACTGATGGGCACCCCCTCAATTTCCAATTCTTTGCCACCAGGAAAGAGTTGCTATAAGTATTTGGGCTTAGTTCCAAACTGGATGAATCAGTTCCATCAATGGTACATTAGAGTCTCAATTTTTTCACATCCCCTCCCCCAACATTTATCATTCTTTTTTCTGTCCTATTAGCCAATCTAATAGGAGGTATGAAGTAGTACTTCAGTATTGTTCTAACTTCCATTTCTCCAATCAATAATGATTTAGAGCATTTTTTAAGTATGAGTATCAATAGCTTTGATTACCTTATCTAAAAACTATTCCCCCCTTTTTTAAATCATTTTTTAGTTGGGAAATGGTTGTTATTTTAATAAATTTGACTCATTTCTCTATATATTTGAGAGATGAAGTCTTTATCAGAGAAACTTGCTTCAGATTTTTTTTCATGATTGATATGACTGATAAATCTATTACCATTCATCCCATCCCCCCCCATTTATTCTATTATCCCTCTCCTTTTACCTTGTCCCTCCTCAAAAGTGTTTTGCTTCTGACTATTGCCTTCCCCAATCCACCCTCTTTTATACAAGCGATTTTTAAATTCCCTTATATCCAATCTTTCCAACTTTCTGGTAGGGTAAGATAAATTTCTATACCCAATTTAGCGTATAAGTTATTCCCTCTTTTGTGTTTGTTTTGCTTTGCTTTGCTTTATTTTCACCAATTACACTTGAAGAAAATTTTTTTTATTATTCACCAATTACATAGTAAGAAAATTTTTATCATTCATTTTTACAAGATTTTGGGTTTGAAAATTTTCTCCCTCCCATTCTCCCCTCTGCTATTCTGAAAACAGTAGGCAGTTTAATATTTTATACATGTGCTATCATGTGAAACATTTCCATGTTCATCACAGTTGTGAAAAAGAAACAGATTAAAAAGGGGGAAAACAAAAGAAAGAATAAAATAAGTGAAAAATGTGCTTCAGTCTGACTTCAGAGTTCTTCAGTTCTTCATCCGGATATGGACGGCATGTTCCTTCATGAGTCCTTTGTACTTGTCTTGAAACATTGTGTTTCTGAGAAGAGCTGAGTCATTCATTCGTAGTTGATCATCACAAAATGTTGTTGATGTTGTGTACATTTTCCTTGTTCTGCTCATTTCATTTTGCATCAGTTTATACAAGTCTTTCCAAGTTTTTTCTGAAATTTTCTGAAATTCACCATTTCTTATTACACAATAGTATTAAATTACATCCATGTACCACAGCTTGTTCAGTCATCCACCAACTAATTGGCATCCTATTTCCAACATTTTTGCCACCACAAGTATTTTGCACATATAAGACATTTTCTCCTTTTTTATGCTCTCTTTAGGACACAGACTTAGTAGTGGTATTGCTGGATCCAAGGGCAGCCTTTTGGGTATAATTCTAAATGTCCAGCATAGTTGGATCAGTTCTGAACTCCACCAAGAGTACATCGGTGTCCCAATTTTCCCACAACAACATTTGTCCAACATTTATCATTTTCTTTTTTTTTATATTAGCCAATCTGATTGGCGTGAGGTGATACTTCATAGTTTTATTTTTAATTTGCATTTCCCTAATCAAAAGTGATTTAGAGAGTTCACATCTCTAAAGGACAGCCTCATTATTTCACCACACTTTTGGATAGACTGGAGATGAGTTGGAAACACAATCCGAAGTACTATGATTATGGCTGGGAGACTAGAGGTTCTGAAAGACAGTATGGGCAGTCACACCAGGCATCAGACCCTAACACTGTGTTTATCAAGGGTGCCTGCAAAAATAATGGAAGAGA
>JAQQSW010004084.1:0-14528 GCA_028646575.1 Pseudocheirus occidentalis
AAAAAAGGGCATTTTGACCACCATGGTTACCAACTGGTGCCAATTTGCCTTGAAGACAAAATCTTTGTACTTATTGTTATTTTCCCATGATGGTAAAAGCACTTACATTTCACAAATTAAGGAAAATCTTCCTAGAGATAAAATGTCAATATTGGCCTCTCTAGCTCTAGGCTCACTCTCCTCTCCTCTCTCTCATTTCCTCATTTCACAGATAAGAAGCTTCTCTACATTATTTCTGTTAAGGGGTAAATCCTCCTCTGGGAGGCACCACATCACAGTGAGAAGGTGACTTTATTTTCCATGATTACTGATAGAGATTTCATAAACAGAAATGAAATACCACACTAAGAATGGGATAATTTATTAAATGAAGAGATCAGAAGACATTATCTTTATGGTCTCTTCCTAATTGAACATTTTATGATTTGTGATCCCAAGCATGGGTGCTGTGGCACATAAGGCACTAAACCCTGGGCCCTAATCTCAATATATAGGTTACAATAGAGACACATCAACTCACTGAACTGGAGAAAAAATGAAAATATTCTTACATTGTAGGTAAGCATGTCCCTGGTTCCTATAAGCATTCCAACTCTCCAACACAATGTTCTTGCATTACAATTATTTAAGCATTCATGAATACATCTTAACTATACTGCTCTCCAACTATCTTTTCCTGTTGTTTTCTCCATGAGGTTTACCAGGCATTTCTTCTACAATGCTTGTTGTATGCCATCCTTGCTGTCCTGTAGTGTCCAACAGTAGCTTTATTGGGTCATTAACTATTTCTCCTCTCCAACTTAAGTATAAAACCTTTTTGATCAGGTCAGCACATCTCTTGGCAAACATGTTTTTCTTGATATTCATAGTTTGCCCTTTGTCATTTGCCAAGAACTCATCATTTCAATTTCATAAGCCATGGAGGCAACTAGGTGGTGCTAACTAGAGTGCCAGGCCTGGAGTCAGGAAGACTTGGGTTCATATGTGACCTCAGACAATTGCTAGCTATGTGAACCCTGGACATATTATATAACCTCTCTTTTTTATTGATTTCCTCAACTATAAAATGTAAATGATAATATCACGTTCCCCATAGAGTTGTTACAAGAATGAAATTACATAACACTTATAAATTGTTTGACATGGTGCCTGGCACACAGTAGGGACTTAGTAATACTTATTCTCTTCCCCCTGCCTTCTGTTCTTTGCCACTGATAATGAGGTTAGCTGTGTAATTCCTATTAAACACAGTATGGTATAATGGAATTCTTCTGAATTGAGAAATGGTTATGAGTTCTCCGTTGTGTTATCTTGGGCAAATCATGTAACTTCTGTGAGCTGCAATCATCTCATTCGTAAACTGGGCTAGAAATATTTGTTCTAGTGACCTCACCTTGTTTGTTTTTTTCTTGTGAGGTTAAATACCGTATATGAAAACATTTCATAAAATTGAAATTGTAAAGAGCTACAAGATGTAAGGTATGTTTCTGTGCTCTCCTTCTTTCTTTCTTTTTGAAAGATATAGCCAGCAGGAACAAGAGGTAAAAACAACATCTGTTCCCCTAAGCCCTTAAGACTTCTGTATAGGACTCCAAAGTCATCAGCAATACTTTCAGCATTACATCTATATCATTTGTTCTGAGGTGAATCAACAGATGTTGGTAGTGGTTAGCTGATGGCCTGAGGAGTAATCAGTTTCCAATACAGTCTAGGAAGAGACTAGAGTTCCCTCTTGCCTTTTCTTAGTCATCCTCAGCAGAGAGTCCTGAAGCATTATGAATTTGCCCCTTTCTCTTGAGATGATGGTAGAAGTATTCTTTCTACTAGCTAGCACCTGTCTGTACTCAGTGTTCTGTTGGGTAGAATTCCAAGACTTTCATCCTGAAGACTGTGGTTGGAATTCTTATTCCACTATTTACAGCATGATCTTCAACAAGTCACAATCTTTCTGCATTTTAGTTTCTCACATGCAAAATGAAAGTCACAGTGTCTACTATCTTATGACATAGTTCGATACTGGATCAAATAAGATAATGGATGTAAACATAATATATATATTGAGCATATTATTATTGCAGCATTGATCACAGATGATCCTCAAGACTTTACATAGGACCAATAGGGAAAATTGTGTTTTTCTTCCTTCTCCTATCGTATCTTCTCAGTCACTAACCTTTTCATGCTGCATTCCCCTTTGTCTCTTCAGAATTTTTCGCTTCCTTGTGTCTCTACTTGGATTACTTCTTCTATGCACACTAGGAACATTTTACCCCATATTTGTGAGGTTGTACACTATAGTGGAAAGAACAAAGGTTAGATAGTCAGAGGCCTTAGTTGAAATCCGGCTTACTAATTTTGTGACCAGAGGCAAGTCTCTTAATTTTCCTCCATCTCAGTTTCCTTATCTATTAAATGATGGGATTGGACTTGATGGGCTTTAAGGTCCCTCCCAGGTCTATATCTATGAATTTATTTACCTCCATCCTCTCTATTAAGTCAGAGCTTATGAGAGAGACCTCCATGAAGGTCCAACCTTAATGCCTCATCATGGGTTTTTGGTGGACTGACTTACTAAGCTGGAAAAATTTTGAACATAGGCCATATCTGTTGTTTGGAATCAGGTTAGCTAAGTTAGCAGATGCTTACCTCAAGACGAATTATTTTTAGCAATAATCACTCAGGATCCCAGGAACATAGATTTAGAGTTGGAAGGGACTTCAGAGGCAATCTTGTCCAAATCTCATTTTTCAGGTGAAACTGAGGCCCAGGGGGTGGGGGTAGGAGGTAATTGTTTTGCCTTAATTAATGCAGGTGTAAGTGGCAATATTTAATCCAGGTGTAGTAACTTCAAAGCCATCTTTTTCCTCTACCATATTACACTTCCTCTATTTTTTCCCTATTCATATTCCATATAACATTTACCTTGGACTGTGTAGGGTTCTCTAAGCACTTGTCATGTTTAATCCATCACTGAAGAGTAGACAATGCTGACAAGTTCTACCCAGAATGACTATGTCACAAGTAATTACTCCCCTCATGTAAAAATCTGAGGCTCCCATCCTTATAACATAATATGAACAACAATAAAAAAAATCATGTCTACTAAATAATTTCCATCAATAGTAAAGTAATTTTTGTAAAGATTGATATTTATTTGTAGCACACATAATTGGTCATTACCTCAGGCAAGAAGACAAACATAGCATATCCTTAGCAAGTCATTGAAACAAATCCCCCAATTCTTGCACATCAAGAGGAATTACAGTCCTTTATGGCATTTTCCTGGAAATCACCATGGAAATTCTCCATTTAAATGGTTATTATCTTTCCACTTAATTCACTGCTATTCATAGGAAGTTCTGTTTTTATTTCTACTTATTGCTGGTCTCACCTATCTTATAATTTTCCAAGGTAGAGTATAAGGTAATCAGTGGAGGAGGGAGGCAACAGCTACTTGAGTATAGACACATAAGGACCCAAGAAAATCTTCCAACAAAATATTCCATATTCTGAGACAACCAGTTCTGCTTCCACAACTTGAGTTGTTCTTTGATCATTTACCTCCTTAATTTAAGCATTCTTAAGGGTAAATTTCCTTTTTCTTATAGCCATCAAAGAACTTTTAGTCTCATCTTTAGTCTTTCATATCATAAACATTAAGGGATTCATTTAAAGTTGTTTAACTAATCAGTGTCATCTCCCTCTTTGTAAAGCCTTCTGGGACTTTGGCTTTGAAGTCCATAGCAAACTGTGTATTTGCCCATCTCTGCCTAGACACACATTTATGATCTGAGCCCCAAATCCTTCAGTCTAACATGTTTATTTGGGCTCTGACTGGAATGCTCTCTGCTATCAATATTAAATTATAAACTATTCAGAGCCATAGCCCATAGCTTCTAACTCCTCAGTTTTATTTTTAAACAATTACAATATATAGCTTTTCCAAACTTTACAAAAAGTGCTATCCATCTCAGGGTTGTAAAGGAAAAAGAAGTAGAGGAAAAAGAGAGGGGGAAAGGAAGAGGTAGAAGAAGAGGGGGAGGCAGAGGGAGAGGATGAGGGAGAAGAAAAGGGAGAGACAGAGGGAGGGGGCAGAGAGAGAGAGACAGAGAGAGAGAGAGACAGAGACAGAGAGAGAGAGACAGTGAGAGAGACAGACAGAGACAGAGACAGACAGAGACAGATAGAGACAGAAAGAGACAGACAGACAGAGACAGACAGACACAGAGACATAGAGAGAGACACAGAGAGAGACAGAGACAGAGACAGAGAGACAGAGAGAGATGGGGGGAAAGGGAAGGAGGGAGAAGGAAAGAAATGTAAGGAGGAATAATAATAATTTATTTATACACATTAATGTCCTAGGTCCTTATTCTTCTAGAATTGGTGTGTGTGTGTGTGTGTGTGTGTGTGTGTGTGTGTGATAGATACATAGACAGATAAAGAGAGAGACAGAGAGACAGAGAAAGACAGAGACTTTGCATAAGATACAGGCCATCAGATACAGATGGAATGTGGGTTATAGTGAGTTTTTTTTCCTGCAAATCAGTCAGGAAAAAAAAATATTGCCTCAAGAATCTTTATATTAATACACATTAGGAACTTGGGAATATGCAAATTGAACTTAAAATATTAAAATAAGGAGGTAAATACAATCTGACTTCATAGGTATTGCTGAGACTCAGTGGGATGGAAGTCATGAGTGGAACACAATGGTGGCTGAATGTATCTTCTTCAAAGGACCAGACCTTACAGAAGAGGAGTAGCACTGTATGTTAAAAAGGTAATCCCCTCTATGGAAAACCATGAGCCTGAGGGTGAAAACTAAGTGGAGAGCATTTAGGTAAGGATAAAAAGGTAGAAAAAAACAGAAATGATATTGTTATTGGACTATCCTACAGGCAGCTTGAGCATATGCACAGTGCTTTCGTGATACAGATTATAAAACTGGCACCAGAGCAAGATATATTAGTGATTGGGGAATGTCAAGTATCCAGACATCTGCTGAAAGTATAATACTGCTCAGAGCAGAGCATCTGATTAATTTTCGGCTTGTCCTACTGACAATTCCATCATTTAGAAGGTAGAAGAGGCAGCAAGGAAAACCATAACATTGGATTTAATTATTACCCATAAGGAAGAACTAGTTGTTGCTGTGGGAGTGATTTGAATTTGGGGACATAGTGTTTTGGTTATTCAGTTGCTCACAATAGTGAAGGATGGTAAAGAAGGATATAGTCAAAAATTACTTTAGACTTTATAAAAGCTTCTTTGATAAAAGTCAGGGTTGATAACCATGATCACATGTAAAGAGGTCATAAAGAAGAATTTGGCAGGAGAATTATGAACAATTATTAAAAGGAAATTTGGACTATTAATAAATAACTGATGAGGAAGAAAAAGGAAATCTATAGAAAACAAAATGGCAACCTGGGGAACTTGCTGAAAAGTTAAGAATTTTAAAAAGAGGTAAGCAAAAATATGGAAGCCATGAGAAGCCCAAGTTCCTCTGTTGTAGTTACAACCTAAAAGAGGCGGGGAAGATGTGATATAAAATGATACTCAAGAATCAATCACCCACTCAGTCAATAAACATTTGGTAAGTGCCAACTATGTAGCAGACACATGTTAAGTGCTGGGATACAAAAAAATAAAGGCATAAAGGTAATCCCTGCCCTTAAGAATTTACAATCTAAAGGGACAGATTACAAGCAAAGACATAAATACAAAGTAACCTATATACAGGATAAATAGGAAATAATTAACACAGGGAGGACATTGGAATTAAGAAGGATAGGAGAAGATTTTCTGTAAAAGACAGTATTTTAGTTTGGATTTAAATGAAGCCAGGGAGGTCAGTAGTCAGAATGGAGGAGGGAGAGCATTCCAGCCATGATGAACAATCATAGAAAATACCTATAGGAAAAGATTGAGTTTCTTGTTTGTGGAACAGCCAGAAGGAGGCCAGTGTCACTGGATCAAGGAGTACCTCTTGGGGAATAAGGTGTAAGAGGACTGGAAAGTTAGGGGTGGGGGGATTCTAGATTATGAAAGCCTTTGAGTGCCAAACAAACCATTTAATATCTGCTCTTGGAGGCAACAGGAAGCCACTGCGGTTTATTGAGTAGCAGGGTGACATAATCAGAACTGCATTCTAGGAAAATCAATTTAGGGACTCAGTGAATTGGGGTGGGGAGAGATTTGAATCAGGAATATTCACCAGCAGACTATTGAAATAATCCAGGCATGAGATGATGAAGATCTGCACCAGTGGTGGTAATGTCAGAGGAGAAAATAGGACCTATTTGAGAGATGTTGCAAAGGTCAAATCTACAGGTCTTAGTAAAAGACTGGATATGGGAGGGGGAGTGGAATTGAAAGAGAAAGATGAACCCAGGATGACTTCTTAGGTTGTGAACATGAGGGAGTAGGAAAATGGTGCTGTTCTCTACAGTAACAGGGAAAGTGGTAGGAAAGGGTTTAGGAGAAAAGATAATGAGTTCCATTCTGGACACATTGAGTTTAAGATGATTACTTGACATTCAGTTTGAGATGAAGCATAGAAAGTGGTTAGATTTACAGTCTTTTCATCACTGACATATTCTTCAATGATAGATAAGATTACTATGATTTCTAATCTATTGTTCAAGTGCCATAGAAAGAAGAATATGGAATTCTTTGTATCTAATCTTCCAGTCAAACAAACATGAACATAGAATGGGCCCTTTGGAAGTCTGACCAAGACAACCAAACACTCAAGGAGGTAGAAAACCTTAATCTTAAGGACTTAAGGGAATCTTTGGAACCATTGTGTTGTACATTGGCGCAGAGAATCTGAGACTGTTCTTATTTGTATTACTAAATTAAACGATACAGTAGAATAACCCATACTCAACAAAAAGTGCCCCAGCACTTAGCACACTTCCTGGCACATGGTACACTTATTAAATGTTTATTGACTGACTCCGTAGCCAATTACAAGTATCTTCCAGGTGTTGGATCTCCCATTAAAAATCCTATGTGTAACTACCTCCCATTCAAGTATTATTTCTCACAAGTGAATTCTCCAGATGTCAAAATTCCTTGATCCTCCATACTGCTCCATATGCTGCACCAGACTGTGATTGTCTCTCCCCCTTGCTTGCTATATACTTCCAACAGAAGGAAGATCATGAATAAAAAACAGAGGCAATAAAAACAAAGTCATGTAAGAATTGTATTATAGAACTAAAGCTCAGAATAAACTGCTAAAGATACTCCATCCCCACTTTTTCTTTTTCTTTTTCTTTTTTAAATCTATCTTTGGACCAAGAACAGAAGAATAATGGTAGTGACAGAAAATGCATTGTTTTTGAATGAGAGAAGTTAAATTAACACATACTTATTAAGTACCAGTGCCAAGAACTCAGCTAAGTACTGGGGATATAAAGAATGACAAAAAGCTCACTCTCTAATAGGGGAGATAATATGCAAACAGCTAAGTACAAACAAGCAAAATAGAGGGCAAACTGGAAATAATCTCAGAGGGAAGGCATTAAGAAGGACCAGGAAAGGCTTCTTTTAGAAAACGAAACTGTAGCTAAAATAAAAATGAAGCCAGGAATGCCAGTGGGCAGAAATAAGCAGGGGGAGAGTTATTGAAGGAAATGTTCCAATATTATTTGACTATTATCTTCCCTATGAAGAACAACAGTCTTCAAACTGCAAAAACAAAACAAAACCAAACCCTCAAAACTATAGAATACACAGTAGAGAGAGATTAAATTGCCAATTAAATTAAGAAATGAGAGTTTACCTAGTGTGGGTGGAGTAACATCTATTAAAATTCCTGTCTTTTTCTTTTTTTAAGTTAAAATGAAAGAAAACTTCCCTTGAGAATTTATTGAAATGGAAGGATGGCTTGAACACTGATAGTCTTATTTTCTTTGGTACAAAATCTTCTCTGAGGAGCTGGTGTCTCCTTAGGCATAACCTGTCAGCTACAGTATGCTGCTGTGGCTGATAAGTGGCAAGAAAGGTATGTTCAAATGAATCAATATTACATTCTTAATGAATATAATTTCTGTCCTCTTGTTAAGTGAACTTCTTTTTGTCAGTGTTATATGACCTACAGGTATCTCAATTCACTCCAATACTGATCCTGAATTATCATACTGGATGACATCAGGATAAGTGCAAAGCATCAAGTCACTTTAGATGAGTTTGAATTTCCAAGTCTAGATAGGGCTCCATTCTAGCATACTGAATGTCTTTGTAGATGAGCTTGTGAAGCAACTTTAAAGTAATCTTGAGGAGCCAGAGAGGTTATAAAAAGGTGCCAAAAGACCAAATAAATAATTTTCTTTTCTTAAAATACATGTTTTATTAAAAACTTAATACTGAATATTAATACAAGCAACCAAATTTGTTTAGTAAGTTCTCATAGTTAAGTTCATTAATTATAATAAATAAAATATAATTTTTGTCCTCAGTCAGTAACAAATGCATTCATTTTATTCCTTTTCTTTTCTTTACATTTCTATTACTTCCTATTAGCACTCCATTTCTCCTCTCCATTGGGAGTAAGACCAGATGGAAGGAATCACATACTTCCTTTCCTCCATTCATCATATTATTGAAGAGATTAGACCAGTAGGAGATAAAATTCAAAAGGAGGTATTTATTTAAGAGCAAAAGCAGTATCAAGGAATGTGAATCCATGTATTAGAGAAGAGTGCTAAATGTATTCAAGAAAGAACTTTCAGGAAAAACAGTATAAGTTTAACCTTTGACCACATATGCTCTCTGCAGATGTGCCTCTATCATTGTACTACACACACATAAGCACTTATACCACATGACCACATGTGTATACAGGTAATATTTTTGCCTCTGTCTTTCATCTCCTTAGAGTATATACTCAGTTTTGGTTTTTTAGTGTCAAAGGGTATGCACACTTTAATGACAACCTAATATAGTAGTATTCAAAGTTGTTTATTTATCAATCTATTATAAAATAGTTTGACTAATTTCTTATAAGCACTCCAACAGTTGGTATTTTCAACTTTTGTCATCTTTGTCAATCTGTTGGTTGTGGATAAAAACTTTAAACAGTTTTCATGTTTTTAGTTTTTTTTCCCCTGACAATTAGTGATTTAAAAAATTCTTTCAAATGGTTGTTGATAGTTTACATTTCTTCTTTTAAAAATTTCTTGGTGATAAGTTTTGATAGACAGCTAGGTGTCACAGTGTTTAGCATTGGGCTGGGAACAGGAAGATTCATCTTCCTGACTTCAAATCTGGCCTTAGACATTTACTAGCTTGTGGCCCTGGGCAAGTCACTAAACTCTGCTTGTCTCAGTTCCTCATCTGTAAAATGAGCTGGAAAAGGAAATGACATGCCACTCTAGTATCTTTGTGAAGAAAGCCCAAAATAGAGTCATAGAGAGTCAGACATGACTGAAATTATAGAACAATAACAGCAAATCTTTGATGACTTTCCTATGAGGGAATGGCTCTTGTTCTTATACATTTATATGTGATATATATCCCAGATTCTACAATTTTAAAAGTAATGGAAAAGAAAAAAAACTTTTAGAACTATAGAATTAGAGGGCTTTTGGTGCAATCCCTTATTTTATAGATGAGAAAATATAAACCTAGAAAGATGAAATGATTTCTCAAATTCTTACAAATAGTGGATTCTTACAAAGGTGCGAGAAATGGAGTCAATTACAATCCAGACCCCCTTACTCCAAATCTAGTGTTCTTTCCATTATATCACATTGCCTCTGATGTTAGTTCACAGAAAAATTCTGCTTGTTTTCAGAGAAGTTAGTAAGAAAGTAATTACTAAGAACCAGCATCAATTTATTCAGTTATCAAAATTTATCCTGTTTCCACTTTTTTCGCTTGGTAATTCTAGACTGCCATATCAAATTAATGATCACAGAACAATTTCGTTTGTACAAGAAATTAATTTATGTTTCCTTGTAGGAGAAAGGGAGAGTTGTGGATTCTATGGGAATAAAATTAGACTTCCTGTAATAGGTTTGTATTCACATTAATATGAATATTCCCTCCCATGTTGCAGATCATAATTTATCCATGCCTCTTCATTCAATGGATTGATATACATCCTCTGATAAATTTTCCACAGTGGTTCCACGAAATATGTTGGGGGCATTCCTCAAACCATTCCTATTAAAAACACTAGAGAACATAGGAATAAGTGGAGCTCACTTTAAAATGAAAAGTAATATTTGTCTAAAAACATCAGCATAGATTATCTGTAATGGGGATAAGCTAGAAGCCTTCTCAATAAGATCAGGAGTGAAGCAAGGATGCCCACTATCACCTCTATTATCTACTATTGTACTAGAAATGTTAGTTATAGCAATGAGAAGAAAAAGAAATAGAAGGGATTAGAATAGACAAGAGGGAAACAATTTATCACTCTTTGCCGACGATATGATGCTATATTTGGAAAATTCTAGAGAATTAACTAAAAGATTATTTGAAATAGAGAACAACTTTAGCAAAGTTACAGGATACAAAATAAAACCACATGAATCAGCAGTATTTCTATATATTACCAACAAAATCCAATAGCTAGGTATAGGAAGAGAAATTCCATTTAAAGTAACTGTAGAAAAAAGGAAATACTTGTGAGTCTACCTCCCAAGAGAAACCCAGGAACTATATGAATACAACTATAAAAACACTTTTCACACAAATAAAGTCAGATTCAGCAATTGGAAAAAATATTAATTGATCATTGGTAGGCCAAGACAATCTATTAAAATGATAATTCTATTTAATGTAATCTGCATATTCAGTGCCATTCCAATTGAACTATCAAAAATTATTTTATTGGGCTAGTAAAAATAACAACAAAATTGATCTGAAAGAACAACACATCAAGGATCTCAATGGAATCAGTGAAAAAAATCTGGAAGTAGGTGGTTTAGCCATACTAGATCTCAAACAGTATTATAAAGTGGTAATTATCAAAGAAACCTGGCACTCCTAAGAAATAGAATGGTGCATCAGTGGAATAGATTAGGTACAAATTACATTATAGTAAATGACCATAATAATCTAGTTTATGATAAACTCAAAGATCCAAACTTTTAGAACAAAAAATTCATTATTTGACAAAACTGCTGGGGAAACTGGAAATCAGTATGGCAAAATTAGATATAAACCAACATGTCACACTATATGCCAAGATAAAGTTAAAATGAGTATGTAATTTTCATATAAAGGGTGATACCATAAGCATATTAACAGAGCATGGAATAGTTTATCTGCCAGATTTATGGATAAGGGAAGAACTTAGGACCAAAGAAGATATAGAGAGCATTATAAAACGTAAATTAAATAATTTTGATTATATAAAATTAAAATGTTTTTGCATAGATGAAACCAATTCAACCAAAATTAAAAGGAAAAAGAAAACTCAGAAAAATTTTACAAGTATGTCTAATAAAGGCCTCATTTATCAAATATATAGAAATTTATATCAAATTTATAAAAATACAAATTATTCCAAATTAATAAATGATCAAATGATGTGAACAGGCAGTTTTCAGACAAGGAAATCAAAGCTATCTATAGTTATATAAAAACATACTCTAAATTACTATTGATCAGAGAAATGCAAATTAAAGAGGTACCTCTGAGATACCTCCTCAAATCTATTGGAGTGGCTAATATGAAAAAAAGAAAAATGTTGGATGCTGGAAAGGATGTGAGAAAACTGGGATACTAATGCACTGTTGGTGGAGTTGTGAACTGATCCAACCATTCTGCCGAACAATTTAAAACTATGCCCAAAGGGCTATAGAATTGTGCATGTTCCTTGATCCAGAAATACTGCTGCTAGGTCTATATCCCAAAGACATCCAAAAAAAAGAGGGAAAAAGACCTATTTGTACAAAATTTATTTATAGCAGCTCTTTTTGTAGTGGCTAAGATTTGCAAATTAAAGGAATGACCATCACTTGAGGAATAGCTAAGAAAGCTTTAATATATGATTGTAGTGGAATACTCTTGTGCTAGAAGAAATGACAGGCAGGATGATTTCAGAAAGACTTAAATGAACTGATGCATAGTGAAGTGAACACAACAAGGAGAATGTTGTATTCAGTAATATCAATATTATATGGTGAAGAACTGTGAATGACTTAGCTTTTCTCAGCAGTACAATGACCCAAGACAAGCTCAAAGTACTAATAATGAAGCATACTATCTGCCTGTACAGAAAGAATTTATATTGTCTGCATACAGATCGAAGCATGCTCTTTTCCACTTTCATTTTTTCTTTTATTCAAGTCTTGTGCAAAATGACTAATATGGAAATGTTTCACATGATTGGATATGTATAACCTATATTTGATTGCTTACCACCTCAAGGAGGGAGAAGGTGAGGGAAGGACAGAGAGGTCAAATTTGTAAATCAAATTTTAAATAAAAATGTTGATAAATTCAAAAAATTATATTCTTTAGACTAAAGATAAACCATTACTAGTGACAGCAAAGAAAAAAAAGACATTTTATGACACTGTAAACATATTTTCTAAGACAAGAGTTAAGAATTAAGAAAGATAAGACCAATATACATACCTTCATTTATTTTTTCATTTTTTTTCAAGAAGTTTATTTAAACAACAAGGTGTTTGACTTGAAGGGAAAACTATCTGGAATCATTTTCTTTATAGTCATTTATCCCTGCTGAGAGACAGAAATTGCCCTACATGTAACAGCTACAGACAAAAAAGTTATAAAATTGTCCCTGGTTTTACAATGATGAAAGAAAAACATTGAAATTATCCAATCAAACAAGGTATGCAAAATTTTTTTGTGGCTTTGATGTTGTTGTTGTTATTCAACAGTGAGAGCAAAATAACTTGCTGGAATATAAAGATAAAAGTTGAATAAGCATGCTACTAATGGACAAAAGGGATATTTTCACAGAACCAGTTGGGTTTTTACTCTCCTCATCTCCATTTGATGTTGATGAAAACATACCATCAGCCATTTAGTTAAAAAAAAAAAAAAGAAAACATATGCGCTATGCCTGTGCACAAACAGCAGTTACTTTATGTATAAGAAAGGAATGGGGGAAGGGAATCAAAGAAGAGAGAAAACTATACTGTAGATGTAGATGAACCAAATCTTGCTTTTCTAATTGTGAATATATTGTTTTCCTTGGGAGCACAGTTCTTGCAGTTTCTCTTCTTAGTAAATGTCTCCTGTCTGCTGCTAGAATACACCAATTGTGTCTTCATTCTCCATCTCCAGTTGTGTAGGTGTGTCTGCTTCATTGGTTGCTTGCCCATCAAATCAGAATTTGATCTGCCTCATTGAAAAAGTCTTTTGTTCATGATAGGCTTTCAATAGTTTACTAAGTGGTGTGTGCCTCTTAATCTTAAATTGCACCACTGAACCATCTTGCTTTGCCACCTTTAAATTAATGTGGTCATTGTTTTCAGTCTTGATTCCTTTCTTCAGTTTTACATTGGCCATGGCCAATGGTCTTGGGGCTTCCTTAGCCACCGCTTCACAAAAAAGACATTAGGATGGCCCACTCCAAAGGAATGGGGGAGAAGCAGCAGGAGGAGGAGGAGGAGGAGGAGGAGGAGGAAGATGATATCATTGATGGTGAGGAAGAGGATGAGAATGAATACAAGGAGGATGAGTCCATACACATCTTTAACCCTGATATTTCCTCCTCCTTTATCATCATCATCACATCATCATCTCCACTACAATTGTCAGAAACTTTTATTAAGTGGCTTTTTTTTTTTTGCTTTTTGGAGGGGTGAAGTCAGGGCAGTTGGGGTTAAGTGACTTGCCCAAGGTCACATGGCTAGTAAGTGTTAAGTGTATGAGGCCTAAATCGAATTCAGGTCCTCCTGACTCCAGCGTTGGTGCTCTATTCACTATGCCACCTAGCATCCCTTAAGTGGCTTATTGAACAAATGTTTTGATGACTTTATTCCCTTCCCATTCCTTTTGTTGGTTTCTAGACTTCCAAACAATACCCCACTCTAAGTACCTTTATCTTCCCCCAGACTTTCTGGGTCCTTTTGTGTTTTATCCCACCTTATTAAAATGTAAGCTCTTTGAGGTCAGGGATTATCTTTGTTTTTGCTTATATTTCTATGTCTGGCATTTAGCACAATGTCTGGAACATGGTAAGCACTTAAATAAATTCTTCAGCTGTCCTCTCCCCTTCTTCTTTCTTTTTCCCTTCCTTTTTCCCCTCCCCTCCCCTCCCCTCCCCTATCTTCCCCTCCCCTCCCCTATCTTCCCCTTCCCTTCCCTTCCCTCCCCTTCCCTCCCCTCCATTCCCCTCCCCTCCCCTTCATCCCTCTCTTGATCATCCCTTTTTCCCCCTCTTCCTTCCTTCCCTCTCACCCTCCCTCCCTCCCTTCCTTCCTCCCTTCCTTCCTTCCTCCCTCTCTTCCTTCCTTCCTTCCTTCCTTCCTTCCTTTCTTCCTTCCTCCCTCCCTCCCTCCCTCTCTTCCTTCCTTCCTTCCTCC
>JAQQSW010004085.1:0-14528 GCA_028646575.1 Pseudocheirus occidentalis
GAGGGAAGGGCGGGGTGGGGGGGAGGTTTGCAGTAAGCACACACCTCAGTAAAGGGACAGGGACAGGGTAGAGAACAAAACAAGGAGGGGTGCAGGATAGGAAGGAGGGACATACAATCAGCCTCTCACAATATGCCCACCATGGAGATGTCCTGCGTAATTACACGTGTACAGCATGTATTGAATTGCTGCTCCTTCCAGTGGGAGTGAGTGACAAGGGAGGAATCAAGAGAATCTAGAATTTAAAGCTATACAATCAATGCAATTGGGAAATAAGACATGCAGGGACTGGGGTAGGGAGACCCTCCCTGCCCTACTAGAAAGTTAGAGAGGCATTGGAGGAGGACATAAAAGAGAACAGATTGTGGGAGGGGCTTTAGGGTGGGACCACTGTTTTGGGCTTGGGGGTAGGGGAAAGAAGGGGAGAAAATTTGTAACTGAAAACCTTGTGGAAATGAATGATATAATCATGAAAATAAATTAAAATTAAAAAAAAGAAATACAGTTCAAGCAACATTACTCTTGTGAAGTCTTTGAGAAACCAACCCATTTTATTGGATAGATGTAAGGTTAATGGGATATAAGATCTTCCACACCCATAATATGCCTCACATGAAGCCTTGACCCAGGGCCAATTAGGCTCTGGGTAACCAGAATTCCCTCACATTTTTGGTTAAGTGCTGATTTCCAGGCTTATCATCACTAAGTCAATCAAGTACCTAGTCTTTGATTGGAAACAGTATATATTGTATTGAGTGGAGGGAGAAGTGTAGGCTGAAAGAGAAGAAGAGGGAAGAACTGATCTAGAGGAACTAGCTTTCAGAGAGGCTTGAAAGAGCGGGTGTTTAAGAGCTTAAGATGTCAGTGCTCTCTGGATTGATGATGAGTACCTTGTTAAATCTTGTCTTCTGTTTCCCCAACAGCAATGTTTCAAATGAATACTTTGGTTTGGTATTGGATGAAGAGATTATTATATTTTGCAAACCAACCCTGGAAATATCTGTCTATATTCATAGCAGCTACTGTGGTGAGCAATCCCATTTGTGTTACAATAGAGCACTAACTAGACTTAGAGTCAGAAGACCGGGTTTCAAATCTGATCTCAAACATATACTAGCTAGATGACCTCGAGCAAATCTCTTAATCTGTCTCAGACTCAGTTTCCTCATCTATAATGCCCAAGTGATTCTCATTCCATCCCTCATCTCTAGCAGATTGTACATTCTATTATCCTCAACCTTGAATTACTCTCTGTCTACTGGCTACTTCCCTATTGCCCCCATGCACTCCTAGCCTCAAAATTCTTCATTTAATCCATGAATCCTGATTGTAGTAGTATATTTATCCTCTCTTTCATCCCAAACTCCTGATAAGATTATGTACAATTGTTCTCCTTATTCTCCCAACTTTGGGTATTTTGCTGGTTGTACCTATGGCTAATTCTCTTCCTCTTTGTTTTTGCCTTCTGATATCCCTGGCTTCCTTCAAATTTCAGCTAACATCCCACCATATACAGGAAGACTTCCCTAATCTCCTGTAACATTAGAACCTTCCCTCTGAGATTGTTTCCAATTCATCCTGTATATTCATATTTTGTACATACATAGTTGTTTGCATGTTATCTCCTCTCTTATTATATGAGCTTCTTGAGGGCAGGGGCCATATCCTTTCTCTGTATCTTCATGGCTTAGTACCATGCCCAACATATAGTAGGTGTTTGACAAATGTTCATTGACTTGACTTGTTATTGTCTTATAAAATGAAAGAACTGACAGTGGCCTTTAAGGTTCTTGCTACCTCTAAATTTATTAACACCTCCCCCACACACGCACACACACACACACACACACACAAACACAACAGATAAGTTCCTCCCTCACAAACTACCTTGTGCCTAACTACTTAATATTTTTTCATAAATTTGTATTTAGATATCCACTTCATATTATCTCTATTAAAATGTAAACTACCTAAAGTTAGGAATGATTTCATTCTTTCTTGCATTTTTATCCACAGGCCTTAGCACAGTGTAAACTGTAGGAATAGGCATTGATTTTTATTAATTGATTGATTATTAGATAAATACAGCCCTCTTCTATGTTTTTCCTAGCTCTTAAAAGTCTTGATGAATAGAGACCCAGAAATAACAAGATCACTGATAAAAGTATAGATGATATAACTCTCAAAAACTATATTCTTTCTGGATATACTTAAATATATATATTTAACCTTTAAAGTTCTAGTTATTTAAAATTTTTATCTTACATTTATTGCTAAAAATATTCTTTGACTTCTTAGATTGAATATATGTAATATATTTTAACTATTCATTGATGATTCAATAATTGTAAATATGGGTTAATTATATTGTGTTACACATATATAAAGCACAGACAGACAGGTAGATAGAGTCCCAGATTCAGTGTGTTTGTCCCAAATACAAACTGTACTGTACTATACCTTCAGGAGGCAACATTTTTCAGAGATTTCCAAACTTATTTGACCTACTACCCTTTTTAAAAAAAAACACACATTACTTAGCACCATCCTAATCGCCCCCAAAAACTGTCCCCTAGAATCTACCTTTTTTATACTTCATCAATTATTTTAAATTTTGTGTCATTTCAAAAAAATTTTTTAAATGATGCATCTTAAATTTAATAATTTATTATAAATCTGTAATTTTTTCCTGCATTGAAATTTTGATAATGCAATATTTTATCGTGTAACTGTACAGTATCATAAAGTAAACAAGTCATACATACACATATTCCTACTGACTTCTGGACAATGCTCAATAGGCTTCCCTGCCAATACTTGCTTGTTAAGACTTGATGGCAGACTTGACCTCTGGTGAGTTATAACTTGCATTTTGTGCATTTATTTGGAAAATAATGTAAGTACTATGACTTTAACTCTGTTACACAACAGAGGAAACGTGTGAATGGTATTTCATATTTCTTTCATTATGCTTCCACTGCCCCCTTATTTTTATTCAGTGACCCCTAATTGTGCCCAAGGATACTACCAACCCCCACCATGGTTCCAGTGCCCCCCAGGGGGTGGTATCATCCATTTTTCGAATAAGTAACTAGACCTTAAAGGTTGCTAGAGTTGAATTTCCTTCTGGTTAGGTGGATACTTAAAGACTTTTCTATCCTGCCAGAGATAGATAAATTTTTTAATTTTTTAAATTTTATTTTTTTATTTTACAGTCTTGTATTACCCCCAAAGCATAATGGTTTTAGAAGGTCTGTTTCTGGTTAGTCAAATTTGTACTCACGTTTGTAAAGAAGTATAGACAGTTTTTCAAGTTTGGTTATTTGGCAGCAAGTGAAATATCTAGAAATGACTTTCTAACAAAGGGCTGTCTACTAGAAGTCCTTAGAGCCACCTATTTTAATGAATAATGAAGAATGGTTTTAATTACCATAACAATTGTTCGTATGTAAATAGGTAGTTCTAATTTACTTTAAGATACTTGAAAAGGTCATTCTCTAAAGTATTGTAAACTTTCCTCTTTTACCTTTCCTTGCTTTATTAATTCACCCAATTTGTGGCAAAAGGGCTTGGTTAACAAAGGTAAGCCTTATCTCAAGACCCTGTTTGAAGCATTACAAATTCAGAAGCAGTTCATCCTGAATTAATGAAGTTTCATCATTATACTTGTATGCTGGTATATTTTTTTCCAATAATTTTAAACAGAATCATAGACTTAGAGGTAGAAAGGACCTTAGAGTCTATCTAGTTGAACCCCTGTTATTTTATGGATAAGGAAACTGAGGCACTGTCAGTGGTCTGTTAATAAATGTTTTAACAATTGGCTCTCCAAATAATGTATGTATGACATACTTTTAAGTTTAATCTGACTTTTATTCCTGTTTTACTTTCTTAATTCTAGACATTCAGTGAAATCAAGCCCTGATTTTGTAATTTACTATTTTCCTAAGTGAGTTTTTCTGGGAATTTAACAATTGCCTCACTGGACCCCTATATGAACTGACTCCAGTATACTCTGTCTGGGAAGTTAACTGATTTGCCCAAAATCATACTGGTAGTAGGATGAAGTGGGATATAGACCCAACTCTTCTCCTTCAACTGTGAGGGGATCCACCACAATCTTACCAAATACATATAGACAATTTTATTTCCATTTTGTAGATTATGAAACTAACAATGAGAAAGATTTAATGATTTCCCCAAGGGCATTATTCATTTGTTGTGGTTGCTCTTGTCCAAATTGTCTAATCCTGGCCATAATTCCCTTCTCCCAGACATGGTATTGAGTGCCACTCTGCTTCAGTCTTTTCCTCCTTCAAGTATCCTTCAAAACTGCTGACATATATAATAGCTACATGTCAATTGGCCTGTAATCTCCCTCTGAGACACCTCCCTTTGTTGCCAATTATCTTCCACAAGAGGTGCACATTCAAGAGTGTTCTTCAAGGCCCCGTTTTAGCTAATGTTATCTCCTGCTACTTGACTCACTCTTTAAAATGTGGAGAATTCTAGAGACAGATGAGATCTTAGATATCACCTTCACCCCTCTTCCTTTTTTAAATTATGTCAAAATTTGTTTGTTACATTTTAATTTTGAACCCTCCCTCCCTCAACACCCCCTACAAGAGAAGGTCACCATTTGACACAAATATGTAGAGATGAAAAACCATACCATGACATCATCTTCATCTCTGTTGTGCTTTGTCTTTTCTTGTCTCAAAATCTCAAAGATCAATAGAGCAAATTCTAACTCTAATTGACTAGTTTACTTACATGATGTAAATATGTTATAGCAACATGTATAATTAATGTTATAAGTATAATTAATATTATGTAATAATCATAAATCTAGGGACAATGAATATCATATAATAATTATATCCATATTTAATGTAATTTATTATATTACATTATGGAATATTTAACATATTTATCCACATTTTAATATCTATATCTTTAACTATGTGTCTATAGTTATAATTCAATGTATGATTTATATTATATAATAGCTGTATAATGTCTATATTTACCATATTAATTAACATAGATTCATAGAAGGTGCCATTTAATATCACAAACATAATAAAACTTGTAGTGAAGTTGATAATAATGGCACTAGCAATTCCCAGAACCTTATAGTGCCCAAACCAATCTTCAGCAAGTAAATTAATTAAAATTATTTCCATTTCTAATATCTCAACTAAAGACACGTACTACAGTCAGCTACGTGGTTTAGTGGATAAAGTACAGAAAAACTTGTTTCAATTCTGTCTTAGGTACTAGCTATGTGCCTCTGGGCTAGTCACTTCATCTCTCACTTGTAGTTTCTTCATCTGTAAAATGGGTGAATAGCACCTATCTCACAGGGTCATTCTAAAAGTCTAATGACATAGCACATATAAAGTGTTTTGCGGATGTTAAAGCTATACATACATATTAGCTAAGAAGAAAGAAATCTGGCTTCCTGGTTCAAGAGAACCAAAGAAGTAGCTTTTTTAAGAATAATGATATCTGACATTAACAGTTATCCCTTTCACATCACAACTTTCCTCATCACAATTTTAAGATATGGCAGGTCTGCATAAGATATTAAATGAGAATTTTGGGGAAGTTTTGCAGGAGTTGCAGATGGTAGGAGAAGGCCATCAGACTATACAGGAAAAGTTTAGAAACGCAGAAATGCATTAAATATATGTATACTATTGTATAATATCAATATATTTTATCTTTTAATACCATAATAACGCAGACTTCTTTTCTAGTATGAAAAGAGAGCCAAAAAACTTTACGTGAATTTTCCAGATTGTGGTGGCTCCTTACCCCTAATACATGTGATGTGGAATGGATTATAGTATATAATGCTTTAGCATTTTCAAAGGGACTTGATAAGTTATCTCACTTAACAACAGAGAGCATATGATCTTCAAAGTAATCTTATGAAGGAACCATTACAGGCATGTTATTATCTCCATTTTATAGGTGAAGAAATGGAGGCTTAGAAAGGGTGAATATTGGGGTAGCTAGGTGGCACAGTGAGTATAGCACAAGCCCTAGAGTCATGAGTGCCTGAGTTCAAATCTGGCCTCCGACACTTAACACACACACAAAAATCAGCTGTGACCTTGGGCAAGTCACTTAACTGCGATTGCCCTACTTTCCCCCCTCCAAAAAGCAAAAGCAAAAAAAAAAATGAATATTGCCTTTTATTCCAAAGTGTCAGAAGTAGAATTCAAACCCAGTTATTTCTGGCTCAGAAATTCAATATGAGCTTGCTTTTTAGGACAGAAAGGAAAGCATGGGTATTGTACCCTCATTCTCAGTCAAAAGAATGGATGAAAATGCTTCTGCTTTGTCTTGCTTTTAAACCAAGCAACTCAAGCATACTACTAATCATTTGCAAGAAGAAAGGAATTCAGCTGGGGAATGTGGTCAATAGTGTTCTGAGTTCTCCCACTGTCATTAGTGAGACTGGTTTATTGGGCTTTGTCCTGATGTCAACGACACATATACTGGAGAATTTTAATATGAAACTTGAGCAGGAGACTTTGGATGTGGGGTTATAAAAATAACTTTCCCTGCCTGGTATACAATAGCATCTGAACTTTGTTTGGGGAATAGAATGTGATTTGCACAAGAAAAACTATGTATTTGTGTGTATTTGCATATATATGTGTATATATATACATATATACACACATGTATTTATGTGTGTTTATTTGTGATACATAATGTATGTATTTGTGATGCATAATGTGTATGTCAGTAGCAATAGTGTCCTTTTCTATGACATATTGTGGGGGGCTATTTTTGCAGGACTTCAAAAGAAAAGAAAAACTCCCGACTCATTAATTCAATGAGAATTATGTGTAAATTTGGACACTGACAGTCAGAAGTATGCTGGATTTATTGATCTGTGGGAAAGCTCTCAAGTATGTGATATGAGGGGTACTACAAAAATTTTATGGCTGTGATTTTGGGATGACCTCACTACTCATAAATGGAAGTGCCATGCATGAATTATGCTTGTTTTCATTAAAAAAGGCAATAAAATTTTTTTAACTGCACCCCATATTTTGTTTATGCCACATATGCTCAATCTAATAATTTATTTTGTTCACTTTGTGCAATTTTCTTAAGGCTCCTACTTTTATTTCCCTTTGAAGCATTAAGGTTCCTATGGAAACAGTGCCAGGGGCATGGGTGGGACTTACATAAAAATACAGTTAGAATAAGTTTCTAGGAGGTTTCAAGATTTTTGTCATGCAATGATGGAGGAAAGGCAAAGCATCAAGAATTTCTTTTTTTTCCTTTTCCTATGTGCTTGGGCTTGGATGCAATGATCTCTGGTCATGCATCTTAACTAACATAAGAATAAATTTGAAAATTAGAAGTACTGTAATAAAATTAATCAGCATTAAATGTTACTTTTAGTGTTGTGGTACGCAGAAACCCCTCTCATCTTTTAGGCCTACCCTTTCTTCAGGTTGGGGTATTTATTCTAAACATGGCTTGTTCTCCTGCCTATATCCCTTCCATGATGTAATCTTTCCTGTGAGAAATGTTTAACTTTGTATTATTTCCTATTTCCTCCCCCTGATGGCAGAGGTAGAAAGTCAGTCAGAAGTACTTACTTGAGCGAGGTACTACTCTTCAAGGTAGAACTCCTGGTCCTTGTTCACCTGGCCTGACTTGGGCACCAGGCATGGTTAGCTGTCTCGAACTGAGTCATCTTTCCCTTTCCTTTACTTGCCGTGGTCTGAAGAGCATCTCACCTGAGACACAAATTCCCTTCTGCCAACTGAGTCATTCCTGTATTATGAACCTCCAGAGATAGATTTTATCCTTATCTCTTTGATGACTGATCTTATAAATGCATCCTTGCATTTTGACCCGGTGCCCCCAGGTCAAAAGTTAAATGACAAATCTCTCTGTGCTAAAACAAGTCAAAGGCCCTTTATTTTCAGCATTATTTTTGGCCTGCCTGATTCTTTGGCATAAACATCTGTCACAAATTATAGCTGCCTGAATATCCCTTTCCGTCTCCCTTTCCACCTTCCTCTTCGTCTCCCTCTCTCTCCTTTCCTCCATCCCTTCCTCCCTCCATTTCTCCCTTCTTTCTTCTTCCATATCTCCCTCCCTCCCTCTCTTCCTTTTTCTACTTAATTTTTCCTTCCTTCCCTCCTTCCCCTAGGTAAGCCAGATGAGGTAGCTGGATGTTTTATTTTCTAAATGTTCTTGTTATATGGATTGAGTTTATAAAATTAAGATTAATAAGCACCTTCATTTGATTTCAGACAACATGCAATTAAATGAGTCCATTCAAGTACTAATAAGATGTTCTTGGTTGCAGGAGGATGACAACAATATATTATACTGTTATAAGGGAAGGGGAGAAGGAAGAGAGTGTAAATCTACCATAAGTAAGACTTATTTTTAATAGTCATTCCCATTCCTACCTCTAAAATCACATTTAGATTGGATATGCTGACTTGTATCATCTGATTCCCCAACTTTCTGAGTCTCATCTAACTGTGGTTAGCAATAACCTCATATGTACTAAAGCCTCAGAAAATTTCTGAATGTTAATATGCAGTTTAAATGTTTTTCAATGAATAATCCTGTCTATAATTAATATATTTAAATTTGGTTATGAACAAGTTTTAAATTAAATTTTAAATTTTAAATATCCAAATCCTCATATTTCTAGACCAAATGGGCAAAATCATGTACAAATCTACAATGACACATCTGACAAGTCTTTAACAACCCACACCATTTGCTCAAGTTAAAGCTAGAATTGGGGATACTTAGCCATACTGTTATTTTTGCAAATAGGCTTAAGTTTTTAAGGTAATTTTAGCTAGTACACATAATTTAGTTCTGTCTTGGAAACTGGGAGGTGAATTAGATAGTTTTGTGCCAATTAGTTTGTATTTTTGATATTTAACCAAAAGATTGGCTTGTGAAAATTTTAGTCTTGTGTCTATTCTCATCAAACAAATTATATTTGTAAACTAACTTGCTAAAAAAAAGGTTTCCAAGTAGGAATTGAATACATCTATATAAACCTATGAAAAGCCTTCTGAAAAATAGTGATTAACAGAGATGTCACATCTGACATTAAGTGGTACAGTGGGTGGATCACTGGAAGTAAAGTCAAGAAGATTCCATTTTAAATTCAGCCTTAGATACTTACTAGGTACATGATCCTGGGCAAGTCACTTCACCTCTGCCTGCCTCAGTTTCTTCACATGTAAAATAGTGATAATAATAGCACCTACCTCCCAGGATTGAGTTGAGAGGATCAAATGTAAGCACTTTGTAAACCTTAAAGTAACAATATTATCATTGTTGTTGCTGTTGTTATTTTTTTGGAGTATGTAATGATGAATTTGTCTTTCAATGAAATTTTCCCAAAAAATTATGTGACTGAAATTCTTGTTATACCTACAAAAAAAGGTTTATAAATATGATTTACATCACTTAATTTTAAGCAATATTATATTCATGAAGTCATATAATTTTAGGACTATGAGAGATCTAAAATTTACTCATCATCTATTCCAACATTATGAATTTATGATTGAGACAAGTTTAGAGATTACCAAGTAAACTAGGAAAGGTACCGAATTCAGAGTCAGAGAACCTGAATGTTAATCTTGGCTCTGCTAAATATTACCTGCGTTACCTTAGTCAAGTCACATATCTCTTTAGATCTCAGCTTCTTAGTTTTTCTAAGGATGATCTGCTGGAGAAGTCTCTATAAATCTGCTCAGAGACCTTACTGTGACCAAGGGGTCTCAAAGACTGTGTCAGTAGAACACAACAGATCTGACAGGTTTTGCTGAAGTAGAAAAACTTTGAGGATCAGCACAGTGATGTATTTCATTGTCCAAGTGTTAGTCTCTCTGAGCTCTGAGTGGTTCATCTATAGATTGGCAAGGGTGGTACGCTGGGCAAGTAGATGGTACAGAGGAGAGAGCACACACTGGGCAGCCAGGTGTGCTCTCTCAACGGAGAGAGCACAGGGCCTGGAGTCAGAAAGACCTGAGTCCAAATCTGGTCTCTGACATTCACTGTGTGACCTTGGGCAAATTACTTAACCCTGTTTGCCTCAGTTTTCTTATCTGTAAAAATGAGTTGAAGAAGGAAATGGCAAATCACTGCAGCATCTTTGTCAAGAAAACTCCAAAGGGGATTACAAAGAGTCACACACAACAGAAAAATGACTGAACAACAACATATACTACATTGTCTGCGGTATTCTTGGCCATCCCTGTCTCATCTTTGTGATTCCAGCTCAGAACTTAAATGAGGTGGCCACACATCATCTACTATTTTTAGAGAAGAGATTTTTGTCCTTTAGGGGAAAACAGAAACAAAACCCCCCAAATTAGCCTAGGCAAGGACTTTAGTAGATGCTCTTCCTACCACACACATCCACTCTCAAAAAGTGGCTACTAAGTGGCAATGGGATTGCTACTGGCTTTGCCTGAGGGGATACTCACACCAGTAAAAGCACATATCCTTGAAATAGTGAAGTATCCTTATTGATATTCGTGAGATGCATCAGGTGTTTTTTGATGGAGACTTGGCCTTGAAGCCAGAAAGAAGTGAGGTCAAGTTCCACTGGTAGTCTGGACCTGGGTAGGTCAATCAGTGTCTTAATCTCAGGCAATTTTCTGGCACGTTTTAGAATATAAAAGGATCCCTAATATGCATTACTAAAATTTCCTTACAAGGAATTATCTATACCAATAAAATCACAGGTCCCAGCTATAATAATAATAACAAACAGGAGCTGTTACTCTACAAGTCTATGCAAATTTAATATTAATAATTACAATAATAACTCATTAATATAGGGCTTCGTGGTTTCTAATATATTGCTTATCTAAATTTTTCCTCACAACAAGCTTATGAAGTGTTTACCATAATTATCCCCATTTTATAGATGAGAAAAGTAACACTGAAAGAGATTAAGTGATGCTTCCAGGGTCACATAGTTAGTGTCAGATATATTCAAACATAGGTCTCACAAACTTTAAGTCCTCTTTATAAATTATCCCATACCCTTTTCCACTTTACATGATTCTTTTACCCATGTGAATCTGCCATAGCCAAAGAATTTTTAGCTTTTGATCCATCTCACTGGTAATGAGCTCCATACTTAGCTAAGGTGGTTCTTAGACCTTTTTATATCCTGTAGGTACCAAAGAAATATTTGGACTACCCATTTTTTAGCTTGTTGGAATGGTTTTTATTTGTTTGTTTTGTTTTTGTTTGTCCAGGCCTAATTTGCTTCTTTGTAAGTCCTATCCATTGCTCTGGCCTCCCTATGATTGCCCTTCAAATAAAAAAAAAATACAAATAACAAAAAACAAACCATCCCACAAATACCTTGTCCCTTATGCCTTCTCTTCTCCAGGATAAACCTATTATCAGGTTTCTTCACCTAATCCTTATGTGACATGGAGTTTTGTTGTCTCTTTATTCTGACTTTTTCATTTCCACCATTAATATAAGTATATGTGTATGTATGTATGTACGTATGTATGTATGTATGTATGTGTATCTACTCCTGCTTTCTTTCCTCTACATAACTTCATATAAGCCTTTCCATATTGCTCTAAAGTATTCATTCACCATTATTCTTCAAAGCATAGGACCATAGCAATAACTCATCTTTAATCACTTTTTCAACCATTCCTCCATCACTGGTCTCACATGATCACAGATTGAGAGCTTGAAGAGAACTGAGAGGTCATCTACTCCAACCTTGCCATTTAACAAATAAAGAAATTGAAACCCTGGGAGATTAAATAATATGCCTAAGGTCAAACACCTGGTAAAAGTCAAGACTTGGGGCCCAGCTTCTCCAGACTCAATATTCTTTCAGTTTTTCCTTACTACCTGTTTTGTTTCTTCTTTTAAAATAATAAACAATGTTGGTAGAAACTTTTTTATACACAAAGATGTTTTACAGTGTTATCAATAGCAGCTCTAACGTATAGTCTCATTATCACCCCTCCCCCCAAAGTTGGTACTAGTAATGTAGTAGTAGCAGTAGTAGTAGCAGTAGTAGTAGCAGTAGTAGTAGTAGCAGTAGTAGTAGAAGTAGTAGTAGTAGTAGTAGTAGTAGAAGTAGTAGTAGTAGTAGTAGTAGTAGTAGTAGTAGTAGTAGTAGTAGTAGTAGTAGTAATGGGGAGATTATACTTCAAATTTCTTATTGACAACACTTCACAAAGTCCTTGGGTATAAAAAAATGTTCCTAGAAATAGTACTATTACTACTACTAGCTACAGTATTAGCAGTAAGAGTAGCTATGGTGGTAGAAGTAGTAGCATCAGAAATTAGCATTTAGATAGCACTATAAAGTTTGCTAAATGCTTTACCTATTTTATCTCATTTGTCCTCTCATAACCTCTGGCAAGTAGATACTATTCTTATCACCATTTTATGAATTATCACCATTTTGTGAATCTTCTATTAGCCACCATTATTTTCAATAGATTTTTCATAGGTTCATATAGATATATAAAATCCTTGTTTGGAAATGTTTTTTAGCAAGTTAGTTTGCAAGTAAAATTTTTTTGATGGGAATAGGCCAGATTAAAATTTTCACACACCAATCTTTTGGTTAAATGTCAAAAATAGAAACTAATTGGCACAAAACCATCTAATTCACCTCCCAGTTTCAATGATAGAAATGGATTATGTGTACTAGCTAAAATTACCTCAAAAACTTAATTTTATCTGGAAAAATAAGCATATGTTTTAGTTTAGTTTAAACTTGAACAAATGGTATGGGTTGTTAAGACTTGACAGATGTGTCAATGTGAATTTGTGTGTGATTTTGCCCATTCAATAGAGAAATATAAGGATTTAAATGTTTAAAATTAGAACTCAGGTCTTCTCAACTCCAGATCCACCACTCTTTGACATTGCTTCAAAAAACAAATGCACCAAACTCTTCATTTTATCTCCATGGGCTTTTTGACACATTGTCTGCTACCTTAATGTGGATACTAGAGAATTTCTTCTATTGGTGTGCTCTCATGCACTCCTGTCTATCTGTGTGCCCAGAGTTCATATCAGTCATTGCTAAGATTTGAGGAATATTTAGAAAGCCCTTCCACCTACATATCCTTAGACTTGGGCCCCTTAATTCTCTCTTTGTAGAGTAGTTATGGGAATATGTTGCTACTGAAATTTATTTTTCCTTTTTGTCCAGAGATCAGAATGACCTAAAATTGTCCACAGAGGCTAATGTCAAGTTGAAGGGAGGACAGAAAAGTTCTTTGATCAGGATACAGTTTAAATAGGCATAAAGGGATTTGGTGATTGTATAGGGGTATGTGTGAGTCTGTGTGTGTGTATACAATGTATACAATGTCTGTGTATACAATTCACTCTTTTCTGATAGTGTTGGAAATAATTTATTTCTAAAATATGAAATTCAGTAGACTTTAGTTTAAAAAAAACAACAGTTGGGGAGTCACCAGCACTATTCATTGGGTCATTAAGCCTTCCTAAAGTGAATAACTTAGGGTGATTCTCTGATATTAGAGGGAATTCAGAGACTCATTGTGGTGCTCATTCACAATAGAGTATAGAAAGCCCTGGGGCTACCAATGAGAAGCATTACAGAAATATTAAGTGATTTGTTTGATGAGAAAAGTTTCACTTGGCTTCTATTTACTGTCATGGCAGGAGTAAGTCACTGCAAGGAGCACCTTGGGGCTGAGTGACACATGAGGAGCTAAGGCCTGGCGTTGAACTGCTGCAAGGCAGTTGTGTGCCCTTGCTCTGCTGGCATCTAAATGCAGTCTGATTTCCCAACAGATGATATGTCAGAATCCATGGACATTCCAAGGGAGGAACAGGTGTTGACCTCTGACTCACTGCCTTCTGATATATTACCTCTTTTTCTTTAATTGAAAAATCATTGATAATAAATTGCTTAACCCACCTTCATTCCAACCTATCTCTAATGCCACCTGCCACTGCCCAGGACTTCACACTGTGTTGAAACTACAAGGTTGTGCGTGTATGTATGTATGTATGTATGTATGTATGTATGTGTGAGTGTTTGCCTCTCTGTCTTCTTCCCACACTCTTGTTTGCCTCAGAAAGATAAATAGGAGATGTGCCACAGAGAAGGAGAAGAAAATGTGCAGGGACACTGTCATATGAAGAGATTCTTCCTTCCAAACTCCATATGCATAGGAGACAAAGTCAAATCCCTTGACTAAAAAAACAACCCCCTCTCCAAAGTATTATTATTTCCATGTCCTGTTTATCCAAGTGAATAAAAGTAGGATAGAAAGCACTAGCTCTTGTACAGTTGGGTAAGAAGCATTTAATAATTGTATATGATGAGTCAGAGAGGTAGAACAGTAGAATGAAGAGTTCAGCTAGTCTTGGAGCCCAAATAGCTCCAAAAAAATTTTACTTTTGTCACATACTATCTGTATGACACTACATAAGACACTGAAACTCTCAGTGCCCTAGGATAGATACATAGA
>JAQQSW010004086.1:0-14528 GCA_028646575.1 Pseudocheirus occidentalis
ACAATGGAGGGGAAGAACAAGAAGGCAAAAAGGAAAGGGTCAACCTTATTCTCATTGAATTTGGCTTAGGGAAGGAATGACAAACTCTAAACTGAGTATCTTGCCACATAGGAGAGTAGAGAGATTGGGGATGAGAGGTGGGATGATGGAGGGGAAGGCAGGGGGGGGGGAAGGTTGCTGGAAGCACACACATTTGTAAAGGGATAGGGACAGGGTAGAGAATAGAACAAGGGTAGGGCAGGATAGGAAGGAGCAACATATAATCACTCTCTCAGAATATGTCCATTGTGGAGATGTTCTGCGTAACTACACATGTACAGCTTGTATTGAATTACTTGTCTTTCCAGTGGGGGTGAGTGACGAGGGAGGAAGGGAAAGAATCCAGAATTTAAAGTTCTATAATCAAATGTTAAAATGATATATATGTATATGTATATGTATACAAAAAAAGGAGTATATTTAACAGATAATGAGAGTGCGAGTTGTCTATAATGGGTGATATCCCCCCCCCCAAAAAAAACAACAAAATTAAGGGATAAGGAAGAGGAATGCTCTGGGATAAGGAGAAAGGGAGAAGTAGAATAGGGTAAATTATTTCACATAAAGGAGGAACAAAATTGCTGTTACAGTGGAGAAGAAGATAGGGATTGGGGGTGATAAGCAACTCTTGAACCTTACTCTCAGAATTGACTAAGAGAGGGAATAATATACAAGCCTGGTTGGATATACAAATCTGCCTTACCCTTATAGGGAAGTAAGAAGGGAAGTGTATAAGAGGAGAGAAAGGGAATTATAAAGGGGAGGACAGATTGGGGGAGGCAGTAGTGAGAAATAAAATACTTGGAAAGGTGAGAGAGAGAAAGAGAGAGAGAAGTGATGGGAAAAATAGAATGTAGGGAAGTATAGTTAGTTATAATTGCATATGTGAATGGGATGGACTCACCTATAAAATGGAAGCAGGTATCAGGATGGAGCAGAATCTATTATGCGTCACCTGAAGTTAAAAAAAAATAGGGGTAGCAATCATGATCTAAGAAGTTAAATGAGTTATAGGAGGAAATAGACAATAAAACTAAAGGTGGAGGATCTCAACTTTCCCCTCTAAGAGCTAGATTAATCTTAACAAAAACTGAACAAAAGTTAAGGAGGGGAATAGAATGTTAGAAAAGTTAGATATGATAGCCCTATGGAGAAAATGGAATGGGAATAGAAAGGAATATACCTTTTTTCTGTGGTACATATCACCTACACAAAAAAATGACTATATATAAAGGTCCACATTACAAAGAAATGCAGAAAAACAAAAATCGCTTTTGGATCATGCTGCAATAAAAATTATATTTAATAAAGGGCAGTGGGAAGAGAGATTAAAAATTAATTGGAAGCTAAATAATATAATCCTAAAGAATAAGTGGATCAAAGAATAAATCATAGAAACAATCAGTAATTGCATTAAAGAGAACGACAGCAATAAGATGACATAACACAATTTATGGGATTCAACCAAAGCAGTACTTAGAGGAAAATTTATATCTCTGAATTCTAATATTGATAACAGAGAGAGCAGATCAGGGCATGCAACTAAAAAAAGAAAAAAAAAAGAAGGCATGGATATGAGTCAGTTATGTTAGAATGATTCCCCCCTCCCCAAAATGTAGGAGTGAGAAACAGTGATGCAGTAGGAGAAGGGGAAAGGGAGAGGTAGAACGGGGAAATTTTTTTCACAAAAAGACAAGAGTTTTTTTAGTAGTGGGAGAAATGGTAGAGTGGTGGGCAATGCTTGAACCTCACTCCTATTGGAACTGTTTCAAAGAGGGAAGAATACATGTACCTATGTATACACAGTTGCATATAGGGAAATGAGAGAGAAAAGAGATAAAGAGATACGGGGATGGTGGGATGTGTATGTGATAAAAAAGTGGGCGGAGTCAGGTAGGTAGTGGTCAGAAGGAAAACAGACTTTTGAGGAGGGACCATGTAAAAAGAGAGAAGGATTAACAGAAGAAATTAGGAGAGAGGGAAATAATCAGTAATCATAATTGAATATGAATGGAGTAAGCCAACCCATAACACACAAGTGGATAGCAGAAGGAATAGAAACCAGAAGCCAACAATATGTTGTTTGAAACAAAAAGACATACACAGAGTTAAAATACAATGTTAGAGTAGAATCTATTATGCTTTAAATGACTTTTAAAAAAAGCCATTCTGCAATTAATAAATGGTCAAAGGATATGCACAGGCAGTTTTTAGAAGAAGAAATCAAAGCTATTTATAGTCATGAAAAACACTCTAAATCACTTAATAAGAGAAATGCAAATTAAAACAACTCTGAAGTACTACCTCTATCTGTTAGAAATGAAAGATGCTGGAGGGGTTGAGAGAAAAATAGGCACACTCATAAGTGGAGTTGTGAATTGGTCCAACCATTTTTGAGAACAATTTGTAACTATGCCCAAAGGGCTATAAAATTGTGGATATCCTTTGATACAATAATATCACCACTGAATCTGTACCCCAAAGAGATCACAGGAAAAGGAACTATATGTGCAAAAATGTTTATAGCAGTTCTTTATGTGGTGGCAAATAATTGGAAATTGAGGGGATACTCATCAATTGGGGAATGACCAAACAAGGTGTAGCATATGATTGTGGTGGAGAACTATTATGCTATAAGAAAAACCTGAGGACACCTTTATATATATGAACTCATGCAAAGTGAGGTGAGTAGAACCAGGAGAACATTGTACACAGCAACATTAACTGTGAGAGACTTGACTACTCTTATGAGGACAGTGATCCAAGATAATTCCAGTGTACTCTTGATGAAAAAATACCATCCATCTCCAGAGAGAGAACTAATAAACTCTGGGTGCAAATCGAAATATATTTTCTTGCTTTATTTATTTTTTTACTTCTTTCTTTCTTTCACATTTTTTGTGGGGGAAGATGTGGCTAATATACAAATGTGTTTTCTGTGATTTCATATGTATAATTGATATCATAATGTTTGCTTTCTCAGTAGGTAGAGGAGAAGTGGGAGGGGAAGGAGAGAATCTGGAATCCCAAATCTAAAAACAAAGTTAAAAATAATTTTTAAAACAGAAAACAATGGGCTATCTGAGATAGAAGATGGAACATCAGATTCCTAGAATAGCTGGAAGTCCATTTTTCCTGGAATAGACACTGTGAATCAAAGAGTAATGTGAACTTAGACTGGGAAGGAGGTTGGAGCCTAAGTGTTAATAATGGTTGGCATTGTATTCTAGCAGATGTAGGGTCTTTGAGCAGGTTTTGAGCAGGGGCATGACTAGCTCTATGCCTGACTGAGGAAGATCATTTGGACAGCTGTTAGAAGAATGGATTGAAGAGGGGCAAGAAACCAGAGATGTGAAGACTAATCAGAAGGCATGAAAGTAGTCTAGATGGGCATGAAGTGAAGAGAGACTGAAGTAGGGTGATATGGGGGAGGAGAAAGAAATCATTGTGGAGGATATCTCAGATCTGAACCTCTCTTATTTCTCGGATAAAATACAGTGTCTGCTCTCTTCTATAACCCTTCAAATCTGATGGCAGCATATCTTTTCAGATTGATTTTGACAAGGAAGATGATAGGCACGTCATGAGAAATAGGGAATGAAGAAATAGGAGGAGGGGCAATTCTGGAGTGGGGTAGGGTGGGAGATGATGAATTTAGTTTGGAACATCCTGAGTTTCAGGTCCTGGGGGACCATCCAAGTAGAAATATGCAGCAAGTGTGTCTAGCCTGTGATAGAATGTAAACTCCCTTAGGGCAGAAAATGAAGTTAAAGGGAGAAATTAGGGCTGAGTGTGTGCATTTGGAAATCATCTGGATGGGGTCATAATTGAACCCCTGAGAGCACTTGTGATCACCAAGGGAGAGGAAGGTCATTCGGTCAGCCCTCTGAAGGAACTTGGCCTGTAGCTCCCATAGGAATGGGAGGAACTAAAACCTTTCAATTTTGTAGTTACTCCTGAGTATTAAACACCACTTTGGGAAATTTGCTTTATCATTTTTTGTTTTTTTAAACCACAGCATCAAAGATGAGATTCTAATCCTTGTGACTTTGCCATGACTCTTGTGGTACAATCAAAAGCTAATAACTAATTAACAATTAAAATTAATAAATTTAAATGAATAATCAATTCAAAGGGAGCAGTGAAGTTCTCTTAGATGTCTGGTGTCTGTGTACTGAAGGCTTACCATGTCATTCTCTGTGGAGTCTTCATGACTCCCCATCAGCTCTGTGATCAAATACTATTTGGTATTTAAAGCCTTTTAAAGCCTGCCTTCAGTCTACCTTTATGACATTTTATTCTCACAACTCTGTTGATTATCTCCAATTTATCTTTTTGGTGGTGTGTGCGGGAACACACACGTGCATATGTACATATATATGCTACCTTCTCCATGAATAAAGTCTTTGCTCAGACTCTGCTACTAGTGGCCTCCCCTAGTCCCTTATATCTTCAGCTCCCTTAATTAAAAACAAGAGTTGAACTTGCTTGAACATTTGCCCAGGGTTTCACACCTTAGTAATACATCATTTCTTCTTTATAATAGTATTCCTGTGAGGTCAGAAGTTATAAATGCCTGGAAGGAAACTGAGGCGCAGGAGTTTATTTTTAAAACCTTGCTTGAGTTTTTTATATTTTTTCCCCTTGGTGGTCATTGTTTTTTCTCATGTCTGACTCTTTGTGTCTCCATGATGTTCATGGGGTTTTCTTGGCAAAGATACTGGAGTGGTTTGACATTTCTGTCTCCTGTAGTTTAAGGCAAACAGGTTAAGTGACCTGTCCAAGGTCATACAGTCTGCGATTGGATTTGAACTCAAGTCTTCCTGACTCCACGCTCAGTACTCTATCCACTAAGCCATCTAGCTGGCTGCCTCATTTTCCCCCTTAAAAGGCATCACATCAAACTTAGGCACAGAGGGGTTTATTGATTTATTTAATTTATTATTTATTTATTATTAAAATTTAATTAATTAATTAATTGCCCAGGATCTCACTGCTAATGGTGTCTGAGAGGTGCGATTTAAACCTAGGTTTTCCTGACATTTTTATGTCTTTTCCTAACTGTGAGTCGAGTGTTCCCAAAGTTAGTCTCAGTAATTATGATGGGGAATCTTGGTTGTGCTGGCAAAAAGCTTGAGATTCTTGTTTCAGCTTCTCACTTGTCATGAATTTTTAATCTCTGTGCTTTGTGGATGGTGTTTCTTTTGTCCCAGGTTGCTGCATCGACTGGACACACGGTTGTGTTAGTGGACCAGACAGATGACATTCTGGCCAAGTCCAGAAAACGAATTGAAGAAAGTCTCCGGAGAGTTGTCAAAAAGAATTTTGCAGAGAATCCTCAGGTAACGTCTTAGTCATGATACTGTCAAATCAAACCACTTGGAAATAGATTGTGTTGTACTCTTTGTGTGGGGTAAAGAATTCCAAGAAGAAAGCACTTTTCTGTTGAGCAAGTGCAGCGGTGAGGGTAGGGACCTCAGGTGTGCTTTTATGATTCCAAACGCCCAAAGAGTAGTTGGGAACGTGGGCATCAGAGAGACCCTAATGGGGGCTCTGAGGCTGGTGAGTTCCTCCACATCTCTGACTTGTCCTCAGCAGTGCCCATCTACAGAATTCCTTGCTGTGCCATTGCTTACTGGGGAGGCTGTTCTTGGTTTGTGAATCATTCTGTTGCAAATATTTCCTTTTTTAAAGTGCCCTGTACAAATATTTCTGAGACTTCCAGGGGCATTGAAATTTGGACTGAACACAGTAGGAATGAACCTCAGTGGCCATCTGGTGCAGCTTCATTATTTTACAAATGAAGGAGGCTCTGAGGCTCCAGGAGGTAAAGTGACTCTAAGACCACTTAGAGATTAAATAGCAGACGGGGATGCCAGCCCAGGCTCTCTGACTGAATCCAGCTATCTTTTTTTTTTTTTTTTTGCTTTTTGGAGGGCAATTGGGGTTAAAGTGACTTACCCAAGGTCACACAGCTAGTTTTTGTGTTAAGTGTCTGAGGCCGGATTTGAACTCAGGTCCTCCTGACTCCAGGTCTGGTGCTCTATTCACTGCGCCACCTCGAATCCAGCTATCTTTCTGCAGTTTTAACTTGACCTGTTGGCATTTTGAATTTTTGTAATTCTTTATCTTCTAAGGTAACATTGGAGGGACCTTGTTGATTTTTTTACCAAATTTGGCACAAATCATAATTTAAGTTGTATTGCTGAATTAATCTAACATTCTTTACATCAGTCTGTTTCTCTATACTTACACAGTCACTGCCTAGAAAGGCTCTTTGATTATAGAAATAGACTTCAAATGGGTTTCCAGATGGGCACACCTTTTCCAGAGTGAAATCTAGAAGAAGTATTAGAATAAGCTATAAAACCAGATAACTTACTGGAAAATAAAGGAGACATTTGAATTTGACAAAGCCTTTGTGAGATGATCCAATCTCCTCATTCTGCCCCCCACCTTATTGCTGTTGTTCAGAGTCTGACTCTTCATGACCCTGTGGACCATACTATCCACAGGGTTTTCCTTGGCAGAGACACTGAATTGTTTTGCCATTCCCCTCTCCAGTGGATTAAGGCAAACAGAGGCTAAGTGACTTGCTCAAGGACACAGCTAGTGAGTGTCTGAGGCTGGATTTGAACTCAAGACTTCTTAACTCTAGGCTTAACATTCTATGCACTGAGCCACCTAGCTCATCCTAGGCAAAGAAGAGGTTAAGTGACTTGCCCAGGGTCATGCAGCTAGTAAGTATCTGAGGCTAGATTTGAACTCAATTCTTCCTGACTCCAAGCCCAGAGCTCTATTCTCTGAGCTATCTAGCTGCCCTTCCATTTTCTGTAGCTTAATTTTTCTCTTGTAATCTATTTTGTGCTGGGATAAAATAGATAGTATTACCTTTTTAGACTAATGGAAAGCACCAGAAGCCCTTTTCAGAGAACTGAGCTACAGGCTTGCATTGAAAATAAGAATAAAAAGAATTATTGGGGGGCAGCTAGGTAGAGCAATGAATAGAGCACCAGTCCTGGAGTCAGGAGGACCTGAGTTCAAATCGTGCCTCAGACACTTAATACAAAAACTAGCCATGTGACCTTGGGCAAGTCACTTAACCCCAATTGCTCTACCTTCCCCCCTGCAAAAAAGCAAAAAAAAAAAAAAAAAAAGGAATTATTGGGCTAGAACGAATGCTACCAAAGAACATGGTGTTACTGATTCTGAGTAGCATTTTTTCCTTAGCTGTGCTAACATAAAGATTGGCATGTCTGTTTGGAATGAGATAGAATAATAGAATTATTATTCTAGATAGAATAATTTCTTTGAAGTGAAATATAGGAAGATTTCATTTTCAGCACATAGCAATATTTCCTGGGGCACATTGGTTTCTTGGTCTTTCTCACTCTGTTTTGACAGTATTAAGAGATATTTTCAAATGAAGTGTGTGACTTTTTTTCTCCTCTCTCTCCAAACTCATTAGGCTGGTGATGAGTTTTTTAAGAAGAGCATGGGCAACATAACTTGCAGCACAGATGCGGCTTCTGTGGTCCATAGCACTGATTTGGTGATAGAAGCCATCGTAGAGAACCTGAAAGTGAAAAATGAGCTTTTCCAGAGGCTGGATAAGTTTGCCGCAGAGTAAGTGTGCAGGCACCTAAATGGTCCTCATTTTCCTTCAAAACCTATCCCCTTTCCTAACTTCCTTCTTTCTGTCAACTGTCATATTTTCTGCCATCTTTCTGGGCATCCAGATTCTAACTTGTAGTCAGTCTCGGTTTTCTCTGTCTTCAGTCCCCCATATCCAGTCAGTTGCAAAGTCCTGTTGCGTCTGCTTTCACAATGTCTCTCATACGAGTCCTTTTTATTAACTGGACAGTCACCACCAGAGCCTTAGTAACTCAGCACCTTTGCCTACAAAAACCTGTATATAGTTCATCCCATTTCTAGTCCATTCTCCACGGAGCTTCTAAAATGCTATTCCTAAATCACAGATCTGATCATGTCACTCTCCTGTCTATGTGTTTCCCTGTCGTTTTTAACAAAAAATACTATCTTCTTCTGGCATCTAAAAGCCTTCAAAATCTGGTGCCAGCCTCTCTTTTGGGTACATTACCTGTCATTCCTCCTTGTGTGTTCCACTTCCAGCCAAACTGGCATAGTTATTATACAGACATTCTAACACCCTTCTCTGTGCCTTCACAGCCCTTACCCTAGAGGGCTCTTTCTCTTTACCTAGCACACAGTAGGTGCTTAATAAATGCTGCTTGAACTGAATTGTTGCATACATTCAATATTTATTGAGTCTCTCCTTTGTGCATTCTACATCTATCTGCCCCTTTCCTGCTATAGGGGATACAAAGTTGAGTAACACACTTTTCCCCTCAAGAGCTTTCACTCCATTGAGGTGTTGATAATGATAGTTCATGTTTGTTAACCTTGAAGAATTAAATAAATGCTTTCCTTCTATGAGTCCTGTGAGTACATTTGCGTATGAAAGAACTGAGGCTCAGAAATGTTATAGGACTTGCCCAGTGAGAATGCTAGCAAGTGGCAGAGCCCAGATTCAAATCCAGATCATCTGATTCCCAATTATTACCCCCATATGCCATTAGAGTGGTTCAAACAAAAGACTCTCACTTCATCAGTCATGGGGCATTAGGAAGGCTTCAGTGGAAGAGGTGACAAAGAAGGAAATACTTCTTGTGAAGTGCTTCCATGCAAGTAAAGGACCTTGAAGGATGGATGGGATTCAACAGATGGAAATGGTAGTGAGAAGAAATTCTTGGAAGAAGCAAAGGAAGGAAACAGGAAAACATGGGGCAAAGTCAGAAAACAGTGAGGAGTCCATTTTTGGATTAGGTGTGACTTTCATTGTTAGAGAAGCAACATAAAATAGAGGATAAAAGTGACCTCAAAACTGGACAGACCTGGGTTCAAACCTCGTCTTTGACCTTTGGAAAGCCCTTTAACTTCTTAGTGCTCTAAACAATTATCTAAGACTGAGTTACAGAGAAAGTGCTGGCCTGCACTGGTGGAGGGGAATTTCCTCACAAAGGAGTTCAGAGGAATCACAGGATGAGTCCCTATCTGTTGATTGTCTTGGATCAGCTCCATGATTTACTATTTGTTCAGCTCAGTCCATCTTTTTTTTATTTAATTTTTTTTTGAGGGGAGAGGGCAGGGCAGTTGGGGTTAAGTGACTTGCTGAAATGACTTACACGGCTAGTAAGTATTAAGTGTCTGAGGCCCGATTTGAACTCAGGTTCTCCTGACTCCAGGGCTGGTGCTCTATTCACTCTGTCACCTAGCTGCCCCTCAATCCATCTTTAAGAGAAAAATAGGACCTACATCAGTAGAAGGGAAACCAGTGGGTGTTCATCACATTGGACCAGAGAGTAATCATCAATAGTAACTTCTCTTACAGTAGAGTTAGTGTAGATGTCAGAATATTTCATTACCTTTAGAAATTGAAGATGTCTCTCACTTCATCCTTTTTTAAGATGGAACACCCTCTTAAAGGCAGCAATCATATAAAATCGATAGTACAAAGATGGTTGTTGATGACCCGCATAATCAACAGTATGATGCTTGGTACCAGGTATAGTGATTAGTTCACAGAAATAACTAATGCTACTTATCCTCACCAATCCAAGAAACTTATGATTTGGAAGGAAGGTAGGGAAGGAACCACATAGGCTTAAGGGTGGCTAATTAGTCTTGGAGTGAGGACGACCTGAGTTCAAATACAACAGCGCTAACTGTATAACCCTTATGTCTGCCTCAGTTTCCTCAGCTATAAAATAGAGACAGTAACAGCATCTAACTCATTGTTATCATGAAAATGAAAGGAAATAATCTTTATAAAGCACTGAGCACAGTGCCTGGGGCAAAGTAGGCACTTAATAAATGCTTATTTTATTCCTTCCTGCTGGAAAAATTAAGGCTGTGGGTGCCACCTGCCAGAGAAGAATGAGACGTGAACTCTAGGCTCTTCTTGGATTAGAAAAACTAATATATCTACTACCCCAGTAGTTGGTATTGAGTAAACATAAAGACCCCGTCAACTGGGATGAGACTTAAAATTTGAGAATCTGCTGGGAAAATTGGATGGCAATGGAAGAAATTAGATTTAGACTAACACATGTATACATTATACAAAAGGGGAACATTTTCAAGATATAAAATGTCATATCATAAATTTAAACATAATTGAAAATAATTGGCTATCAAATCTTAGGGATGTCCTTCCTTCTCCCTAAAACATAGGTCAGGCATTCTGAGGAGGGACCTTTCCTTCCCCAAAGATCTTGTCCAGATTATTGAGAATTAGAGCAATTAGATTCATCTTGGCTAATAAAGCAAACACCCAGGGAGAGTGTAAGGGAATAGGGGAAGAGACTATCATAGAGCAGAACTAGATCTGGAAAAAACTTTGGAGATCTAGTTTAGACCAGGGGTGTCAAACTCAAGCACGGAGCTGAAAGGGAACACTCAGTCACTCTCCTTGGATGTGTCCTTTTGACTGAGTCCAGTTTTTACAGAACAAATCCTTTTATTAAGGGGATTTGTTCAGAGCTACACTTAAGGACCTAGATGGCCACGTGTGGCCTTGAGGGCACAGGTTCCCCACCCTTGGTTTAGTTCTTTCCATGATAGTTAAGCTTATTAGAGTGGCCTGCTGTTCGGCCTTATCTACTTCCAAGAACACAATTCTGGCTAGGAACACTAGCCTTTTCTACTGGAATGGAAAGGCAGGATGAGGTTATTAAAAAAAAAAAAAAGTCTTTCTCAAACAGCTTTCAGCAAGCAACGTTCTAAGTGGATCAGCCCCAGACAGAAAGACCACCACAGATGGAAAAGGTAAGCGGAGAAGCCCTACCTCAACAGAACATAGATAGTGTAAAACCACTCTGCTAATAGTCAGCTCCTGTGCTTCTGTGAGATGGTCTGGTGCTAGAAATGTCACCTCTCTGAAACATGGGTTCATTATCAGTGGTGGTTACTGGCACCAAGAAACCAAATGGAAAAAAGAGACCTGGGATCACCTACTACCTCTAATAAGGGATTTCGGGCAAATCATTCAAACTTTCTAGGGCTTGTGTGACTCATCAGTAAAATGAAGGAATTAAACTAATTATCCTTCAGCAGCCCTTCTAACTTGGAAGTCTAGGCTGATTTATGATTGATTTCTGAGTTCACATTTAGCATTACCAGTCTGTGGTTCTTCTGGAATTTTATTAAAAAAAATTGTGTTTTTTGACAAACAACATCAATGACAAGCTAATAATCTCTATTTCCTAAGGTGGTAGTAACTTGAGTTATCAGAGCTGGAAGAGAGTTTATATTTTATTCATTTTTTTTGAAGATTATCAAAAGAAAATATTGATTTCCCTCCAAACAACTCCCCTGCCTCCCCAATTGTATGTAAAAAGTTTTAAACATTTGTTTTTTTTAATTTTGAGAGCCAAATTCTTTCCCTCTCTCTTTCACCTTCCTGGAATAGCAAACAATTTGATACAGGGTATACACGTGCACCTAATCCCTGGGATGGTAGCAGTTTGATGTAGGTTATATGTGTGTGGTTACACAAAACATTGGAAGAGGCTTTGGAGCAGGCACTAGGTAAGGTGAGACAGATTCCTAGGTCTAGAGTCAGAAGTCCTGCATTCAAATCTGGCTTCAGATACTCGCTGGCTGCATGAGGAGACCCAAGTCGCTTATCCTTTGTCTTTCTCACACTCCTTAATTATGAAATGGAGACAATAATAGCACCTGTCTTGGAGAGTTGTTGTGAGGATCAAAGGAGGTATTTGTAAAAATACTTAGCACAGTGCTTGGTATATAGCAGGCAGCTAGGTAGTCCAGTGGATAAAGCATCAGGCCCCAGACACTGTGCACTGTGTCCCACTGTTTTTTTTTTTTTGGAGGGCAGTTGGGGTTAAGTGACTTGCCCAAGGTCACACGGCTAGTTTTTGTGTTAAGTGTCTGAGGCCAGATTTGAACTCAGGTACTCCTGACTCCAGGGCCGGTGCTCTATTCACTGCGCCACCTACCCGCCCCTGTGTCCCACTGTTTAAGCCTCTGGAGAAGGAAATAGAAAGCCACTTTAATGTCTTTGCCAAGAAAGCCCCACGGACAATATGGTTCATGGGACCATGGACGTGACTCAACAACAGTAACAGCAACAAACACAACCTTGGACTTTGAGTTGTTTTAAATCTAACTGGAGAGATGGAAAACTAGAGTTTTTACGAAGGAAAAGAATCATAGCATCAAAGACTTAGATCTGGAAGAAACCTTAGCGGTCATCTAGACCAACTCCCCACTTTAAGGTAAGAGATCGCCTGGTGTCACAGAAGAGGTGGCCGGCAGATGACCGAGGATAAGTAGACTGCCCAAGTCAGAAGCAGGGTAATAGGTGAAAAGTCAGGTGGCACAGTGGATAGAGCACTAGAATCGGAAGGATCTGAGTTCAAATCCGCCCTCAGACGCCTACCGGCTGTGGGATCCCGGAACCTCTATTTGCCTCAGTTCCTCATCTGTAAAATGGGTACACCGTGGAGAAGAAGATGGTAAACGACTCCTTGCCTAGAAAACATCATTGACAAACATCACATAGAGTTGGAACACAACTGAACAACAACAAAATGGTGAAAAAGTACACTGGATTGGCAGTCCCGATAACAATATTGAACACTTATTAATGTTTGTCTTTGTATGTCCACTGCCTAGCCCAGTGCCTGCCACTTAGAAGGTCCTTAGTAAGTGTTTATCTGTTGATTGATATCAAGCAAATTATTTAAACAGCCAGGTAGTGAATTGGATAGAGCCCCAGTCCTGCGGTCAGGAAGACCTGAATTCAAATACGGCCCCAGACACTTAGCTGTGTGACCCTGGAAGTGACTCAGCCTCACTCACTGTCAGTTTTCTCATCTGTAAAATGGAAATGCCGATACATAATTCTCAGTTTTAATGATAAAATGAGATAGTATTTGAAAATTGCTTTGCAAATCTTCAAATGTTTTATTTATATTATTGCTTTTTATTATTATTTATTTATATTATTAATACTAATAATTATCCCTGAACCTTGGTTTCATCATCTTTGAAACAAAGATAATATAACAACCACACCTACTCCCTAAGGTTGTTGTGTGGAAAGTATTTTGTAAATCTTTAAAATACAAGCTGGTATAAAAAATGTCAGTGTTCCTTGCATGGTGGTGACTCCCTCTGCTGAGGCTGACTGTAGCTCCCCAGGACTTAGTAAGTAGATCCTGCTGAGTTGTCTGGGGCATTAAAAATCTCTTAGCTAAGTGACTTATCCCAGTTCCTAAGCCCCACCTACATAAATCAATTCACAGGCACAGACCAAATTCAAAATACAATTTCCTGGCTTTTAAATTGAGAATAGATGGAGCTCTGCTATTGGAGCTTGTTTGAGAGAGTCCAGCGCTCGATCCCTTCAGTTTACTTGAGCTTAAGTCCATTTAGATGCTTCAGTAATTCCCAGGGCAACCAAATTTTCTGGTACATTGTTTTTCTTTTTCACCCATTATCCTTTTAGTGAATGAATGATTCTTTCTCGGTAGAACGGGCTGTTTTTCCTCTAGATTTCCGACAAATCATGGCCACTTCCTTGAGGCCAAACCTATGATTCTCATACTCCTTCCAGTGACCAGGCTTCTTCAGGTCTTTTCAGCCCGCCTCTCCTAGACTTGCTCATTGCCTACTTTTCCACAAGGTGGCACAATAGGAACAAGGAACTATATTTGGATTTCTTTTAAAAAAAGGAAGTTTTTTTTTTATTTCTCCATTGGTACTTGTAATCCAGCCTTCAAATGTTGCATTTTGTATTAATCTGGAAGGGGTGGAGAGATTGCATCCTGAGTCACAATCTTACTCTGTTTCTCCTAAAATTTAATTGGAAATTTATTTTTTCTGAACTGTATTGCAAAAAGAGAGAATTTATATTCAAAAAATTATTTTGAAAACAAAAAGGCACAATGTTTAATGTTGTCTATCAGAGTTCCCTGAATGGAAGTTTGTTTTAAATACAGGTTTATTCTGAGTTGATGTCCTTGCCAGACTTCTGTAAGCATACTAGTCTTCCTTTCTGATAGTAGGATTCTTTGTTGTTTGTCCTTCATTCTCTCTTTTTTTAATTTATTGACTTGTTTATTTATTTTTAGTTCACAAGATTCATTTACAGAATCACTTGAGTTTTGGATTTTCTCCCCTTTCTTCCTCCCCCCCCCCATGGTGGCGTACAATCATGTATGGGATCTGCAAACACTTTCACATTGTACAGTAGTCTTGTTGTATAGAAGCATTGTAACCAATGGAGCGAATAATGTGAAAAGAAAGAGAAAAAAAAAGAAACAGAAGAAACAAAACCAAACTTGGAAGAGAACAGTAGCATGTGTTGCTTCAGTCTCCATTTAAACTCTGGTCTTTCTAGATCTTTCTCTGAATGTAGATATCTCCTTCCATTCTGAGAC